>JAADXZ010000575.1:0-17780 GCA_023338055.1 Phytopythium mirpurense | reverse complement strand
GGACAAGGAGGGCATCCCGCCGGACCAGCAGCGCCTGATCTTTGCGGGCAAGCAGCTGGAGGACGGCCGCACGCTGTCGGACTACAACATCCAGAAGGAGTCGACGCTGCACCTGGTGCTGCGCCTGCGCGGCGGCAACTAAGCGGACTTTGCTGAAGAGGAGGATTGGTTTGTTTCGGTGCATCAAGCAATATGAATGAGGTCTGCCGTGATTTCTATTCGACTTTGTTCGTTTTTATTCGCCTGGCCGTTCTGTATTGAAACTATAGGATTGACTGTGAAGACGAAAGGTCAAATGCCGAGCTCCAGTCGAGCGAATACCTCCAAGCGAGGCCTCCCCGACGGCTCGCTTGGAGCTCAAGGCCGAGCCTGGACGACAGAAGGCGAACGCCATCCGCTGTTGGTCTCAGTTGCCGCGTCCTCTCCACCCACCGCAGCCACGCATGCCAAGCCACGGTGCTGGCGGCCACGCACTACCTGGAAGCGTGCGTGAGTGAGTCCCTACCTCCCTGTTTGTCCGTCCGCGCTCCAAGACGAAGAAGAAGAAGAAGAAGAAGAAGAAGCTCTTTCATACGCAATCCATGTCTTCAAAGTGGGAAAGCAAGCGCTCGCTCCGCGCTCTACCCTGTCGCCTCCGCCTCACACAAAGACCGAGAAGGCCGCGTGCTCCCCGCCCTGGATAACCTCGACGAAAGGGTCCTCCGAGCCGACTTGCGGCACGACGAACACGCCCTCGGTGCCGGCCGGAGACGTCACGTTGACGTCCAAGTGGCGTCCGTGGAGCGCCCACGAGACGCCGAGCGGACCGTAGGGCGTCGACACGGAGGCACTGACGCTCGACACGTTGAACCCGTCGATGACGGGCTCGATGATCCACGTCTTGAAGCCAAAGTCGACCGGGCGGATGCCCGCGAGGTAGTTGGTCAGCACGTACGTGGGGGCCGTGCTCCACGGGTGGCTCTGCGACGAGTACTCGTCGAGTCCGGGGCGCAGCTCCTGGCTCACGTACTCCCAGCCGCCGCCGTTGGCGAGCGACTCGTTGGAGATCATGGCGCCCCAGAGGTTGTCGAGCAAAAAGGTGGCCTCCTTGACCTGCTTGGCGTGCAGCAGCGCGCTCAGCAGGAAGCCGTTCGTGTTGGGCGAGATGTTGGACGTGTTGGCGGCCGTCGAGTCGTCCTTGTAGCCCGGGCCGAGCTTGAGCTCCTCGAGCTTGGCGACGCTCGAGAGCACCTGCGACTCGTTGGCCACGCCGGACGTGATGGCGAAGGCGATCCCCGACACGCCAAAGTCCTCGGGCTTGGACGTCGAGAGCATGTACACGCCCGACGTGTCGTTCCACAGCAGCGTGTTGATCGAGTCCTTGAGAGCGGAGGCGAAGCCCGCCCACTCGTCGGCCGCCTCGGCGTCGCCGATCGCCTCGGCGACTCGCGCCATGCCGTTGAAGCACTGGACGGACGCGGCGTTGACGGCGATGCCGGCGCCAGGGCCCAGGAAGACGATCTGCTGGTCGAGCAGGTCGATCAGCCCCTCGCTCGTGCGGTAGCTCGCGAGCCAGGCCATGGCGCGCTTGAGCGAGTCCCAGTGGGCCTGCGCGAACCCGACGTCGTTGAAGTACTCCATGTAGGTCACGAAGCCGAGCAGCCCGAGGACGTCGTAGTCGGGGAAGGCCAGGAACGTGTCGTTGGTGCCGGCGTTGAAGAGGAAGACGCTCGCGTCCGGGATGGGCGACGTGTACGAGATGGGGATGAAGCCCGGGTACTGGCCCTCGGCCGACTGGTACTCGAACGCGTACTCCCACGTGCCCGTGAGCAGCTCGCTCTTGGCGCTCGTGACGGCCACGATGCGCGTCGTGTGGAAGAAGTCGCCCATCCAGATGAGCCGGTCGCGCTTGGCGCCGTCCAGGCACACGCTGCGCGCGTTGGGCAGCATGCCGAACTCGCCCAGCACGTCGTCGCCCGTCATCGGGTTGGCGTACACGACGCGGCCCTGCGTGTCCGACACGGCCACGTTGCGCACGTACGCGGCCTGGTCGTGCCACCCGCCGAAGCCGATCGCGCCCGCGCCCGCCGTCGTGTAGCCGTAGAAGGAGAGCTGCGCGGGCGACAGACCGAACTCGGAGATGGTGGCGTTCATGACGAGCGAGGCGTCCAGGTAGAACAGAATGTTCCCGGCCTCGCTGTTGACGACGACCTTGACCGCGTGCCAGACGCCCTCCTTGACGGCGAACGGCACGGGGTACTCGCCCAGCACGTACGACAAGGAGGTCGTCTGGTTGACGTAGTCGAAGCCGAACGCGAGCTTGACCGTGTTGGGCGGGAAGAGCGTCCGGTTCACGTTGGCAAAGGTCGTGGCCTCCGGGTACTCGGACGCCAGGTGGACCTGGATGCCGTTGCGGTTGCCCGACAAGTCGTAGCCGAGCGTCAGGCCCGTGCCGGCGCGCTCAATGTTGACTTCGTACTCGAGCGTGTAGCTCGTCAGGTTCCACGTCTTCCACGAGATGCCCGAGCGCACGCCGGGCACGTACGTGCCGTTCTCCGCGTCCACCGACCAGCTCGAGACCTGCGAGCCGTTGTTGAGGCACGCGGCGGTGAGCGAGCGCGGGCCGAGGTCCCAGATGGCGTTGTACTTGTCGTTGTCGCTCGAGAAGGTGCCGGGCAGCGACTCGAACGAGTCGAGCACGTCGATCGTTGCGGTGAAGCCCACGGTCTCGAACGTGACGCTCTCGCCCGCGATCAGCCGGATCGTCTGCCAGCGCTGGCCGGCCTGGTTCATCTTGGCCTCGAGCGTCTCGCCCGCCGCCGTCAGCGCGTACGTCTCGACACGGTGCGTGTTGCACAGCGCGGTGGACACGCTGAACGGGCCGTCCGACGTGTCGCGAGTCAGCGCCGTGAACGGCTCCGAGTACTTGACCTCGACCTGGACGGGCCCCGACAGCGCCCGCACCGAGAAGAAGGGCACGCCAGCCACCTCGTAGCCGTAGTCGAGCGTCGCGAGCGGCTGCGCGGCCGTCAGCTCAAAGCCCGGCTGGAAGGCGTCCGTCGGGAGCGTCGGCTCGCTCCCGAGCGCGAGCTTCTTGGGCGAGAACACGCCCGCGGCGTCGGCAGTCGCGGCCGCGACCGCCAGCAGCGCGGCGCCGCACTGGAGCAGGCGCAGCATACGGAAGCGGGCGATAGAGGCGTCAGGGACTCGCCTGTGGATGCGGTGCGTGCTTGCTGGGCACGTGGACGATTTGGAAATGAGCTGTCGACGCACTCGTGGAGCTCACGCGGGTCCCGATGCGACGTATTAATATACGCCCACTGCCGCTGCCGAGCCCCCATGATGACTGACGCGAGACGCCTGCGGGTAGACGAGGGGCGGAGATGAAGCTCGACGCACGTGTCGAGTCAACGCGAGCTTTGATTGGCGACTGTTATAGTAAGTAGCATGCAAGCATTTATGGGTGCAGCAGTTGGCTGTGCAAGTTGACTGCAACCGCGGCGAGTCTTTCTTGGCACACCACCACATGGTAGCTGATTGTGCCGTATCATCAACCTGCATAATTTGATATCAGTCTGAATTACATTTATTTCTGCTTTTTTATATTATGTACATTAAACTGTTTATTACAGTGTCTTTCCACTGCTGATACGCCATTCAGATCGCTAGTTCCCTCGACTGCAACTTTTGGCCATGAGATCATCGACATGCCGGTCTCCAGAGGCCCACTGTTGATGCTGTTGCGCTGCAAGTTCAGGTTGCAGTGGGCACTGTTGCAAAGATCCACTGTTGATGCTGTTAACTGCAAGTTCAACAGTACGCGCACCAACGACACATGACACCCTTGTGGCGTGTCCAGTGGAGCGATGGTGATGGGATGATGGGAGGGCGTCATTCACTTCCAGCGGCTGTACATGGGCACGGACGGGCGCGGCTTGGCGGCGGCTTTGGAGGCCGCGGCCGCGAACTCGGCGCGCAGGAGCTCCATCTCGACCTGCAGCTTGGCCGCGCTCTGGCCTTGGTAGCGCGAGCCTCCCAGCCCGAGCCCGAGCCCGAGCGCTGCCTGCGTCGTTGTCGTCGTCGTCGCCGTCATCTGCGGCGGGTACGCAAACACTGCGCTAGGCGTCGGCGTCGGCGCCACTGGCGGTCCGTGGGAGGCGAACGCGGCCATCTGCTGCTGCTGCACCATCTCGGCGCTCCGCAGCTTGGTATATGACGTAGACGCCGCCGCAGCCGCCGGCGAGGAGGACGAGAAGCTGCGAGGCCGAGCCCACGCCTGCCGGGGCGGCTCGTTCGCCCCATTGACGCGCCGCGCCGGCGGCGGCTGCCTGTCGGCTGAGTCGCTTGGCTCCGTGCGAGCGGAGGCCGCGCTGCTATTCGACAGCTTGGACGAGAGGTGCAGCAGCCGCTGCAAGTTGCTGTCCAGGCTGTGGAGCGTGTCGGACGGCCTCGGGACCGGAGGCACCATCGGCTCGGGTAGCTCGTGCTCCAACTCTCCAGGCGGAGCGTCAGGCCGCCCCAGAGCGCGACCGTCCGTCTCGGAGCCCTCAACGCTGCTAGATGGAGCGACGAAGGGAGCAGCTTCCATGTCGCTTGGCCCCTCGTCCTGAGCCGGACGGCGCGAGCTGAACACGTGGAGCGCCTCGATGTTCATGCTGGACACGCCTCGGAGAAACACTTGGCGCAGGTCTTCCTCCAGTTGAAGCCGGCACTTCTTCAACGCCGCCACCTCGCGCATCGCCTCTTCTTGCTCGCGTTGAAGCTGCAAACACCGTCGCCATCGCCACCGAACAGCCCCCGCCCGGTCAAACTATCGCTCGGCCCACGACTCAAGAGAGAAAACACGCAGCACTCGCGCGGGTACGAACCTGTTCGACCTTGAGCTGGTACTCCTGCGCCACCTGAACGACGCGGCGCTCGTGCTGCGTCTGCAGCTGCGCGACTTTCGCAGCGACCGCGTCTTGCTGCGCCGCGCGTGCCCAGCCGCGAAGTACCGATAGCGACAAGCGCCTCGTACAATGCCGATCGGCCAGCTGCTCGGCGCGCCTCGTGCTCTTGACGTTAGCCACCGACAGCCGCCAGGCTCGGATACACGCCGCGATCGACGTGTCGCCCTTCCAGTAGACTCGCTAGCGAGCCAACACGCACACGAGTCAATCTTTGGAGGCGTTGGATGCGTCCCCACTTACTGACGAGTCAAGCGCACCTCCTGCTCCCGGTGCTTGGCGGTGAATGCCAGTAGCCGGTCCATCAGGCTCTCCTGCGCGGCGCACTTGTCGTCTCGCGCCGCCAGCTGCTCCTTGAGCTCGTCGATCTTGCTCTGCATCCACCTCAGTCCGAGCCACGAGCGCCATCAACGTTTAGTACCGGATACCAGAGCCCAATGGAGAGCACGGCGCCGTCAGACCTGCAGCATCGTGACGTCTGTCGAGTGCGCCGCCGTGAGTTGCAGCCGCTCCATCGCCCGCTCCTTGGCCAGGCTTGTCTGCAGATCGGCGACTGCGGCCTGCGGCTCCACGCGCCAGGGGCGAGCATCGATCGTGCCGCCGCCTGAATTAGCTCCGACTCCCTTTGGAGTGCCAAAAATGGACCGAGGCGCGAAGAGCTGTCGACGCACCATCACGCTCTGCCGGACCGCCTCGTGCGCGGCCGCCATGTGCTCGTCGAGGTCTGCTATCGGCAGTGGCGGCCCGGCGGTGGGCTCTAGCGCTCGCCTTGAAGGTACTCGCGCAGCACTTGCTCCGTCGACAAACGGCTCGCCTCGGAGCGCCAACGACGCCGAAGAGCTCGGCAGCTCGTCCGGTGAAGGCGTCGCAGTCGCCGCGCCAACCTTGAGAATGCCCTTGGGGAGTACCCTGGCATGAGCACTGGCATAAGACACGGCGCCCTCCACCGTCCGTCCACCCGGGCTTTAATCGCTCGGCACTTACCTGTTCAGGGCAGACGCGCTCGGGTCACGGGCTGCTGCTGGCGCCTCACCGTTCTCCACGGCTCCAGCAGCCCCCTCCCTTTGCAGCCGGCTCTTGCTCGGGCTGTCGGCGTAGAGCGACCGCAGGGGGAGCGACGGCGTCTCGGGGACGGGGTCGAACTCGAGCTTGGACATGGTGCGGCGCATCTGGCGCCACTCGCGATCGCTCAGGGCGGCAGACATACCGAGAGCTCGACTGGGGCCGCCACGAGGCCGTGCGGGCGTTCGAGGGTCGGCTGATGGGTCGTGCTTGCCCGTAGGTAGGAATGTGGCCCCACTTTCATAACCGCTCGCCGCTCAATTTAGGACAGCCAGCCTCTGCTAATCACAATACAAACGACACGGGGTTATAGCGGTCAAGTTGAAGCGAACGACGAGGAGGGCGCAATAGTCCACGATCACTGGCGGCGTCCAAGGCGGCGTCCGGTGGGCGAGCACGCAGCTTCTCCTTCCTTTGGGCGCTTGTGCATGCCACCTACGTAGCCTTTGTCCTCGCTCTCGAGTCGGCGGTGGGAGAAGGCGACGCTGTCGAGCGAACTGGTAGCCTTCGACACGTTCCTACTCTGCGACAGCATGCGCCTTACGCTCGCTGCGATATCGCAAACAACGTGGCGGTGATCCTTTTGCTGCCCAAGTTTTGAGAGAGATCCATGGGCACGTGTCGAACGGTAGGCTACTTGTTCGACTACTCCTCGTCGACCAGCAGTGTTTCGTGGGCTTCAGAACGTCGAACATGGCACGAGAGTGCGTTCCTGCGACCACCCAGCTGGCTCGGACCTCGGCAGAGACGCTCCACGGCGAGACGTACGTAGGGTGAGTTGGATGCCCGATACCTGTTGAATGAGACCACCCAGAGTGCAGAGTTGAAACCTCAGATAATGAACACGAGAGAGGCAAAGGTGCCCTACCGCCTATAAATACCCGAGGAGAGTTCATGGGGGCTGCTCCAGGACATCGCTCTCTCGTTGGAGACTGGCGTCGGCAGACCGCAACTCGCGGACAATGGCAATGCGTCGAGAGGGCAGGCGGCATCCTGGAAGTGCTCACCACCAAGTCGAGGACGGTGGCGGTAGTGGAGGCGACGAAGACTACACCAGCGACGACGGTGGCCATGGCCGGAGTCCAGCTTTCGGCGCGGACTATGACCGCAACGGCGGCGAGGAGGACGCGGACGACGAGGTGTGGGGTGCTGAAGCGTTCGTCTAGAGTGTCGGGTGGTGATGTGACGCACATGGCTTCTTCTGGATCGATACCGACCGCTTAGGTGGACTTGGACGGCTACGACGAGTACCTGGAGCGGCTCGGACGGTCGGTGGCGCTTGCTACAGTAGACGTCGCCGGCCTCCACAAGCGACTGCCATTGTGCCATTGACACCCCATCTGACCTAGTGTGTCGTCCATAGCGAGCCCTGCCAGCGTCCAAGGAGCGCCTCCCGCTCGCGCCCGATGCCGTCCGAGTCGCCGCAGTTCTACATGGTCCACGCGCACAACCCGTCCGGCCCCGCGCCGCCGCCGACCTGCCATCCCCCGGTGGGCCCTCGGCCGCCCCGGCCCGCTAGTGCACGCCCAAGGCTCCGGTCGGACGGCGGAGGGGTTCACGACGTGTGGGCAAGCGACGCGTCCGCGAGGAGCGGCGTCCGAGGCGGCGTCCAGCCTACCGCCGGGGCCCGCAGGCGGCGCCAGGCCGGCGACAGCGTGAACCCCCGCGCCCGAGCCGCGTACCAGGAGGGCGGGCGAGCGTCGACGGCTGGGATCAGGCGCCTGCCGACCTCCGCGGCGGCGCTGTCGACCATCAGCTCCAAGGCGCACGTGTTCCAGCACGCCGAGCTCCACGACGAGTACTTGAAGCTCGTGGACGTGGTGGGCGAGCTCAAGGCGGCGTGCCAGCTGGAGCAGGAGCGGCACGTTAAGGCGGCCGCGCGCGTGCGGCGGCTCGAGGAGATCGTGGCGCTCAAGGACCGCAAGATCGAGAGCCTGCTGCAAGCCCGCGCCAGTGGCGGCTGCCTCGACCTCGGCGGGGCGTCGGCGGCCTCGATGGCGCAGCGGGACCGGCAGCACAACTCGCTGGTCCACAAGCTGCGCGCCAAGGTGGCCCAGCAGGCGCAGACGCTCGGCGCGTACGAGGAGGCGCTGCAGGCGCTGCGGAGCGCGACCAAGAGCTCCAGCCTCATGGAGCTGGAGGAGGAGCGCGGGCAGCTCTACCACGAGCTGCACCGCGTGCAGGCGCTGCTCCGTCGGCAGCGGCTCGAGATCGCGTCGCAGGGCGAGCGCGCGGACGCGCTCGCCGACGCCGGGGCCAGCTACAAGGATCAGGCCGCCAAGCTGCAGCTCGAGGCCAAGCGCGGCGCGCACGAGAGGCGCAAGCTCGAGCACGAGGCCGCGTTCCAGCGGTCCCGGGCCGAGGCGCTGCAGCAGCAGCTCGCGCTCGAGCAGCGCAAGCGCACGTACGACCGCCACGTCGGCTGGAGCGGCCACGCGCTCACGCCGACCGCGGCGTCCCCCACCCGCGCGGCGACGCCATCCCGCGGGCTTGAAGGGACGAGGCCCAGGTCTCCGCGAGCTGCCGCCGCGGCGACCACGCCAAGCGGCCCCACGCCCAAGGCTCCGGCTCGAGTCGGGAGCCCGAGGGCTTTGCCGCGGACCCAGGCGAGACCGGCAGGCGCTGAACCGAGGCCAGGGAGAGCGGCAGCGGCAGTGACTCGGGCAGCCGAGCTGGACGCGAGTGGGTGCGCTGTGGACGCTGCCGGTGGAGGTCTGCAAGGGCAGAGAGGAGCGGTCGAGGCGCCAGCTTCAACAGAGGAACGGCAGCACGCTGGTGCGCTTCCGGCAGTGGGTTGCAGCAGAGCCGACGCTGAACCGGAGGCGGACGGCGCGCCAGCTCAAGAAGAGCGTGGCGGCCAGCTCCCCACGCCGGAAGCTGCGGACGACGCACTTGGCCTGAGCGACGCGAAGGAGCTCCAGTCCGACGCTGGTACTGGCGATGGGGATGGGGATGCGACTGCCGCTGACGACGCAGCTCCCGCAGATGAGGCTGCCCGTGAGGCGGAGGCTGGCGAAGCGGAGGTCGATGACGAGGAGGTGCGGCGACGGAAGCTCGCCGAGGTGGAGCGCATGCTGCGAGAGGTGGACGACGACATGGACAACGACCTGGAGAGCAACTCGTCCCGCGAGTTCCTGGTCGTCGCCGACCTACACACCTCCTCCGACCGGTCCAAAGAGGGCGCGAGCCAGCCGTCGTTGCCCTCATCACCACCGTCACCACCGTCCTCGTCGACCTCCAGCGCCAGGGCGGCCTTCGAATCCCAAGTGACGTCGCCAGCAGCTTCACTTGCGCTCGGTGGGAGGGCGGGAGACCTGGACGCGACCAAGAGCGTCGCTGTTGCGCCGCCGTTGGTAGAGCGTGGGCTCTACGGGTACGAGGACGGGTACCAGTCCGACTTTACCGAGGCGAGCTCCGTGTGAATGCCAATGTTCATACTAGTAACCGCCAGATAGCCATACAATGCGCGCGCGAGCTGTCCCCAGCGGCGCTTCCAGTCTCAATGGCCCGCGCCAGTCGCTCGTCTTCTCCGATCAAAGACGCTCCAGCGAGCCTCCGTTGGCCTACAGCTAGTGCGCTCGCTGGTTGGAGCCGGTCGCTGCTGCGGAGCTCCGCTTCGCCGACTTGTGCGCCCGTGGCTTGCGAACGTGCACGGGTTCGAGGAACTCCACGTGGTCGGGAGCGTCTCCGTCCCTGTTGTGGCGGCTACGCAGCTGCTTGAAGAGCCCGCCGCTGGTCTCTGGCGCGTCATTCTCGGGCGATTGCTGCCGCTGCTGTTGCTGCCTCTTCCTCTCCGCGGCTTGCAGCGCGCGCTGCTGGACGAGCTCCACGTACAGCGCCCCGTCCTCCGCGTTGAAGAGCTGCGCGTAGTAGTCGAACAGCGCGGCGGCGCGCGCCTCGACCTTGGCGTCGTCCTGGCTCCCGTCGCCCTCGAGCCGCACGAGCAGCTTGTGCGGCGCGGGGAACGGCGGCAGGCCCGGCGGCGCGTCGCTGGCGCCCACGCTCGCGCGGTAGGGGCGGTCGAGGCTGCTCCTCGAGCCCGCGTCGCTGCCGCGTCGGCGGTGGCCGAGCGACTGGAGCAGGCGCCGCATCGTCGACGAGGAGGCCGACGACGCCGACGACTGCGACGCTGTCGAGGAGGTCGAGGACGCGCTCTCCCGTCGCCTGTGAGCTTGCTCGGCGCTCAGCCCGTCGCTGCCGCTGCCGTCGCTGCCGTTACCGCTGCCGCTGCCGCCGCTGTGCTTGTCCCGATACGCGCGCGCGAACGCCTGGTGCAGCGCCAGCAGCGCCTGGAAGGTGCCCGAGAAGCCGAGCCGCGTGTGGTCCGCGTGCCGAGAGCCCACCAGCAGCTCCACGTAGTAGCGCGCGCGCACCCGCGGCTTGCGGCGCGCGTCCGCCGCGTCCAGCGCCTCCTTGTGGGCCGTCACGTCCACGCCCACGACCGTCATTGGCTTGTTCTTCTCGGCCTTCTTCTCTCTCGCTTCCCTTGCGTTACTTTCGACTAATGCTGTTTTCTGGGTTTCTGGGTTTCTGGGTTTCTGGATGTCAACTTTGCGAGTCAGCGTGGCGGAAATAATCGAAGCGAACGAGAATAGTCTCTCTGAAAATTTTATGACTTTCCTCTTTTTATGTATCATTCATTTATGAGCAATATTGGTTTATGAGGGTCGCAACATGCTATGCTGCACACATTTCACCTTGATGATTCCCGACAACGATTTGATTAAAGAGGATATAGCGGCTGTTCTATATCTGTTTTGGCAGGTGCAGTCGTCCTGTTTTGTGCGACATGTGTGGACCACCCATCGATATCCGACTTGGCTTCAACTTGTCGCAGTTGAAGCTTCAACTTGTCGCAGTTGAAGCCATTGACTGATCCATCGCGTCTGCAGCCACTCAAAGGAGCCGTGTCCTCCTCCTGTCGCCTCTTATTTGACGTTCGGCTTGCTCTCGTCCTGGGGCTCGTGCACGGGACTGACGTCGACCTGTTGGCACCACACAGTAGCACCGCAGTCGATCCATCAGTCGGTCGGTCAGTCGGTCGGTCGGTCGGTCAGTCGGTCGGTCGGTCGACCAGTCAGCAGTCGACCAAGTCGGACCGAATGGCATCACTATAGCAAACAAACGTACCAGCCAGTGGCCGAGCTTCTGGACGCACGAGACGAGCACCTCGTCGCCCGCAACGTCCGTCTCCTCGAGCGACAGCAGCTTGGTCGGCTCGGGGGCGCCTGGCGCCTGGAGAAACCCGCTGAGCGGCGTGGCGGCCGTGGGAGTCGCCGACGTGGCAGGAGCGGCGGCGGACGACGCGTCATCCTTGCGCTCGTTGTCGACCACCGCGGTGGACAGGTCGACCTTCTTCATCTGCTGCTCGTAGATCATGCGCTCCATAGTGCCCGTGCTCACGAGTCGATAGACGTGGACGGTCTTGGATTGGCCGATGCGGTGCGAGCGGCACATGGACTAGGCCGTTCCGTTTCGAAGCGCCACACGAGCGCGAGTGAGACGGTGGCCCAGCAAAGCGGCAGGAACAGCACGACAACCGTACCTGGTGGTCGTTGGACGGGTTCCAGCTCACGTCGAAGAGCACCAGGCGGTTCGCAGCGTGCAAGTTGATGCCCTCGGCGCCGGCGCGCGTCGATACGAGCAAGAGCTTGACAGCACTCGTTGAGCTGAAGAGCTGGGCATGTGAAGCAGCCAAGCACAGCAACGTTAGAGTTCGCCGGCAGCAACCGCGAAAGCACAGAGAGGACTGGACTTCTCCGCACCTGGATGTACTCCATGCGCTTCGCGCCGCTCGTCCCGCCGTCAATCTGCAGGAACCACGTGTCCGACGGCACGCCCGACGCCGGCGCCAGCTTGCGCCTCTTGCTGCCGTCCGTCGAGCGCTTGCGGATAATCCCGGCCGGGTCCCGCTTCGGAGGCGCGAGCAGCCGGCGGCGCTTGACCTTGTTCCCGCTCGACGCCTCCGCCTTGGCCTTGCGCGCTTGGTCCGCGTCCCGGTTCGGGTTGAACTCGCTGGCGCGGAGGAAGTCTCCGATCACCTTGAGCGTCGGCACGCTCTGTGAGAAGACGACCACCTTGTCTCCGCACGCGAAGCTCTCCTCGATGATGCGCATCAGCACCGCCATCTTGCCGCTGTTCTCCAGCACCTCGGTCCGGTAGATGGACGCCGCCGCCTCGGCCACGTTGGAGACCGGTCCCGCGCCGGACAACGCCCGAGCGGGGCGCTCCGGGCCGCCGACGATGACGGAGCGCGCCCACTCGTATGACTTTTGCCGGTCGCTGATCTTCTGCCGGCGCTTCCGCAGCTGCGCGGCCGCGACCTGCTTCTTCTCAAGGATGCGCTCTTCGCTCTCCCAGGCCCACTCGTCGAGGCGCGACGCGCTTAGCTGCTGCTCGGCGTCGTCTTCTGCCTCCGTGTCTCCGCTCGGCGGGCACAGCTTGGAATAAATAATGTCCGGGTGGTTCATGACCTGCAGCAGGGCGGCGTAGGCCGTGAGCAAGTCGGCGTTGGCCTTGCCGTCGTCCGCCTCGCCGTAAAAGTCCAAAAAGTCGCAGTACAGGCGGTGCTGGATGGGGGACAGCTTACAGTACAGGATCCACTCCATCTTGGGCGGCAGCTGCTTGTTCAGCAGCGCCTTGCCACGACGGAGCACCACGTCCTGCAGCTTCTCGATCAGCTCCTTGGAGCGGGCCACGTCGCCGTCCATGATGGGCTTCTCGTAGCGAGAGCGGAACTCGTCGTACGACCCGAGGAAGTTCTCGCGAGCAAAGTTGACCATGCACCAGTACTCGGACAAGGAGTTCTGGACCCACCCACAGCACACGCGTCCGTTAGTCCCCTCTGTCAGCGCTTCGACAGCAACGCACGAGCCTCCTCCTCCTCCTTAGCTCTTGGACTGTACCTGAACAGGGTAGCCTGTGAGCACGAGCCGGCGGGGCGAGAGGATCTTGGCGACGCTTTGGCACAGCAGCGAGCTCGGGTCCTTCATGCGGTGGCCCTCGTCCAGAACCACGAGGTCCGCGCCCGGGTCGCAGAGCAGCGCGTGGAACTCGCGGGTGGCCTTTTGCGCCTTGGCGCTGAGCGAGTCCGTCACCTCCATCGTCGACGAGCCCACGCGCGTGCAGACCTGGAGGACGGGCGGCCGGTCCGCCGGCGCGGCCAGCGTCGGGTTGAGCAGGCCGCGGAACATCTCGTAGCCCATGAGGAGGACGCCGCCCTGGCGCTTCCACTTGTGCAGCACGCGCATGCGCCCGGCGGCCGTGCCCTTGCCGGTCGTGGCGTCCAGCGACAGCACCGGGCAGAGCGCGAGCGCCTCGGTGCCCAGCCACTTGTTGAACTCGGACTCCCAGTTGGGGATGCAGATCGCGGGGCACAGCACCATGGTCGTGACGGGCGCGCGCGTCTCCTGCGAGTGGTTCTCCTGCTGCTGCTGCTGCTGCTGCTGCTGCTGCTGCTGCTGCTGGTCGACCATGAACGAGTGGATGGCCGTGATCACCTGGAGCGTCTTCCCGAGCCCCATGTAGTCGGCCAGGATGCACCCGCGCTCGGCGCGCACGTGGTCGACCAGGAACTGCACGCCTTCGACCTGGTGCGGCTTGAGGAAGCGCTTGATCTCGCGCGCGATCCACACGTCGCGCGCGTCCGCCCGGTCGGTCGGTCGGTCGGTTAGACGCACGCGGCCGAACGCGTCCGTCTCCTCCAGCGCCTCGCTGTCCGCCAGCTGGTCGGCGCGCGGCGGCGTCGCGGCCTCGACGCTCGTCGTCTCGTCCTCCGCCAGCACGTCGTCCTCCGCGGGGCAGATGCACGGCAGCATCATGCAGCTCGCGCACTCGACGGATGCGTCCGCCGCGAACAACTGGCGCAGCTGCGCCCTCGCGTCCGCGGCGCCGCCACCGCTACTGGCGCCTCCACCGCCGCCGCTACTGGCGCTGCTGCTCGCCGCGCTCGGGTCGTCGCCCACGCAGATGCACGGCAGCAGGCCGCACGAGCACTCGCGCGCATGGACCGCGGCGCCGCTGGGCCCCATTGGATACGTGTGTCGTCGACTGACTGGGTACAAAAGCGAGTGCGCACGGTAGGTCGGTAGGTATGTATACCAGTGATATCGCACTCTAATTATGGATATCCAGTGACATTGCATTCAGTATAATTAGTGAGAGTGCCTGTATTAGTTGATAAATGTGTCGAATCCTTCTTTCCGTCGGATAGAAATTCGGTCTACCGTTTCTATCTAAGGGTCCAAACAAACAAACCAAAAATCCAACACACTGGGAAAATGATGCGGCCTCCATGGAAGGCCAAGGAGTCGGCGGCGGCTGAGGCGGCGGCTGCGGGGACCACCAAGGACGGCGACGGCGGCGCGCTGAAGCTGCCGCCGCGAGTCGAGGAGACGCTGGCGAACGTGAGCGAGGGTCCCTCTCGGTGCGCTTGTTGGCGTTGAGCGCCGCGTCCGTGAGTAGCTAACGAGCCGTTGCCGATGCGTGCATGCGCCGCCCGCCTCGGCGACAGGTGCTGCCGTCCGAGGACGTGCTGGACAGGCCCGAGTTCGACGCGCGCGAGTTCATCAACCGCAACTTCCCGGACGAGCAGAGCCTGGAGGACATTGGCGCGTTCGTGCGGCGGCTGCGCGCGCGCATGAAGGAGCTGGACGACGCGCTGTCGCAGGCGTCGCAGGACCAGAGCCTGGCGGCGCACCAGGCGCTGGCGGACCTCAAGGAGGCCAAGCGGGCGGTGCAGCAGCTGTTCCACAAGATCCACGACATCCGCGGCAAGGCGGAGCAGTCGGAGGTCATGGTGCAGGAGATCTGCCGCGACATCAAGCAGCTCGACTTCGCCAAGCGCCACCTGCAGACGACGCTGACGGCGCTCAAGCGCCTGCACATGCTCGTCAACGCCGTGGACCAGCTCGAGCTCATGGCCTCGCAGCGCAGCTACCGCGAGGCGGCGTCGCTGCTCGAGGCGGTCAACCAGCTCTTCACACACTTCGACGGCTATGCCAACGTGAGCAAGATCGTTGAGCTCCACTCGACCGTGCGCACGCTGCAGGAGGAGATGGGCGGCCAGATCTTCGCCGACTTCCGCTCCATCGGGCCGCTCGAGACGCTCGAGGACAACTTTGCATCCGAGGAGGAGCTCCGCGCCGTCTTCGCCAACCTGTCGTCGGCCTGCGCGGTCGTCGACGCGCTCGGCAGCAGCACGCGCGAGAAGCTCGTCCGGTCGTTCTGCGAGGAGCAGCTGGTCGCATACGACAAGCTCTTCGGCGACGGCGGCGAGTGCGCGGGCCTCGAGCAGGCCGACAAGCGCTACCCGTGGTTCTACCATCTGCTGTCGACGATCGAGGAGCGGCTGGACCGCATCTTCCCGCGCCACTGGCTCATGAGCCGCCGCATCTGCATCCAGTTCTGCGAGACCACGCGGTCGCATCTGCTGGTGCAAGTCGGCGCGCACACGCCCGAGGAAATGGACGTGACGCTGCTGCTCAAGTCGCTGCAGCGAACGCTCATGTTTGAGCGCGACGTCGCCGAGCGGTTCGAGGGCTCGGCTCCCGGCGGCGTCGACAACGAGGACGAGTTCGACGAAGACGGGCAGCTGATCGACCCGCGCTCGGCCGAGGGGATCAAGCGCAAGCACCGCCGACGCAAGCGCGAGGCCGAGCGCAAAGCGCTGGAGGAGGAGGCGGCCAAGAAGGGCGTCCACACAAGCGCCGCCGAAGCCGGGCTGCCCTCGATCCGCGGCATCATCTCGCGCTCGTTCGACCCGTTCATGACGGCCTACGTGCAGCTGGAGCGCAAGAACATGGAGCAGATGCTGGACGAGGTCATGAGCGCCGAGGTCGTCGACCGCAACGGCCAGCTGCCCGTGTTCTCGAGCTCGGTCAACATGTTTGCGTACATCCGCAACTCGATCAAGCGGTGCACGGCGCTGACGAACGGGCAGACGTTCTTCGACCTCCACAACGAGTTCAAGCACTGCTTCCAGCTGTACGCGCAGCGGCTGCTCAGTAAGCTGCCCGCGGCGGCGGCGGCGCCCGCGGGCAGCGCCAGCGGCGGCGGCAGCGCGTTCGGCGACTCGTCCAGCAGCGCGAGCGCCGGCGGCAAGATCCGGCTGACGGACAAGCAGGAGGAAGAGCTGTGCTTCGTCATCAACACGGCCGAGTACTGCGCCGAGACGCTGCCGTCGCTGGAGGACGTGATCCGATCCAAGATCGACAAGGCGTACAGCGAGTCGATCGAGCTCTCGGGCGAGATGGACACGTTCCACGACGTGGGCGCGGCCGCCATGAAGTGCATCGTCGCGGGCCTCGAGACGGCGCTGGACGACGACCTGAGCGCCATGCCGCGCGCCAACTGGCAGGCGTGGGAGGCCGTGGGCGACGAGAGCGCGTACGTGGCGCAGATGGGCGACAAGCTGCGCGTGTTCGTGCCCGTGGTGCGCCAGATGCTCTCGGCGCTCTACTTCACCAACTTTTGCGACAAGTTCGCGGCGGCGTTCGTGCCGCGCATCCTGCAGACTGTCATGAAGTGCCGCAAGGTGAACCAGGTGGCGACGCAGCAGCTCCTGCTGGATGTGTACGCGCTCAAGACGCTCTTCCTGCAGCTGCCCGTGCTGCACACGAGCGATTCGCTCGGCGCGTCCTCGTCCTCGTCCTCGGTGGGGAGCTCGCCGCTGATCCCCGCGCGGTACACCAAGTTCGTGACGCACGAGATGGCCAAGGTGGAGAGCGTGCTCAAGCTGCTGGGCACGCCCAACGAGATGCTCGTGGAGAGCTTCAAGATCATGTGGCCCGACGGCAACGCCGACGACTTCCAGAGCGTCATGCACATGAAGGGGCTCAAGAAGAGCGAGCAGCAGGCGTACCTCGAGACGCTCGGGCTGCAGCGCCGCCCCGCCGGCAAGATGGCCGAGATGGAGGGCAAGATGAGCGACATGACCGAGAGCCTCAAGAAGAACATGCAGAGCTTGGCCAAGGTGCCCTTCAACTTTGCCGGCGGCATGAACTCGTCGGGGCAGAGCTGAGCGCCGCGGAGTAGGACGTCGGTCGGGTTACGCTGGCTCACAGGTGCTAGGTGATGCCGATTAGACCGGTACTACGATACGTAGCGTGGTGGCGGGCTACTACCGGTGCTGTGCAACGTTAACAAGGGAGCGAGAGACGCTGAGCCTGGTGACAGAGCTGCACCGCCGCGACTACAGTGTACGCTGGTGGATTCCATCAAAGGATGCATTGCGCCATGGAGTCAATCAATGACTGCGTGTGCATTCAGTATAGGATCGGTACCACTTTTGTAACCTGTTGGGTTATTCTTGAAAAGGTGCAAGCCACTTCAACCTCTTTCTAAGGGGGTGGGTGCGACAAAGAAAACGCGAATGATGGTCCAACTGTCGTATTTCATCTAGATCGCATTTCCGCATCTTGTCGTTTGTATCCAGAAAGTTCCATTCTCTTCTCGAACAACGAGGGGAACATTCTCAAGGAAAATCAGACAGATCGAGGGCCTCGATCCTTGTCCCAGACAGAGGTTTCCCTTTGAGCGACGCGGATAGAGCGGGCTCATTCCTCAATCTGCTCGGCGAGCAACAAGCCAAGCCCCAGAACAAGAAACAAGCGAGGGAGGGAGAAACCGAAGCAAAGCACTATGCAGATCTTTGTGAAGACGCTGACGGGCAAGACGATCACGCTGGACGTGGAGCCGTCGGACTCGATCGACAACGTGAAGCAGAAGATCCAGGACAAGGAGGGCATCCCGCCGGACCAGCAGCGCCTGATCTTTGCGGGCAAGCAGCTGGAG
>JAADXZ010000574.1:0-17782 GCA_023338055.1 Phytopythium mirpurense | reverse complement strand
TGAATGGTACGCCTAGAAACACCGAAGATACGTCCTACGCGCACAGAATCACGTATATTTACGGCATACTGTATTGATGTGTGACAGCGCGCGCTTGCTCTACTCGTTGGAGAATACGACCGAATCAGCGCCAATATCTCTATCTGCTATTCAAAGTTTGTAGCTTTACGGGATTTTGTACGCCAATTCTTTTATCCAGTCCTCTTTTACGCGCATTTTAATAATAGCGACACCCTGTTATATATATAAAAATACAGCGAGTTGCCCCCAATAACTGTATCAGTTCGGAGGACAAAATGTTTGGGTTTTACAACACTTTAAATCCTATAGAAAAGTGAGGACACGGCCATTCACACCGTAATATTTCAAGGTTTGGAGCACTTTGACGTAATTTTTGCTTTTCTTGTCTTTCGAAAGGCACGCAAGAAATCAGCGGCAAACTTGAAACTGGTTTTATGAAAAACCTCAAAAACGCTGTAGTGATACATCCGTTTGGACTGGTCTCATATTTGCTACCGTCAGTTTTAGTCAATATCTGTATTAGTAGTAGTAGTGTAGTACACAAACTAGTATTAATACTACGCTCTATACTCTTAGACAAATATGTTTATTGTATTGGGATTATACCGGTATCAGTTTGAATCTACCGTGTACATCCAAAGTGTTCGACAGCCGCGGACGCGTTGGTCCAGTCCCAACTTGCCTTCCACGAGCATGGAGGACGCAGAGGCCGTGCGCGAGCTGCTCGGCGTCCTGGCGGACTACGCGCCGTCCGTGCCCGAGGAGGTGGTCGAGTACTACCTTCAGCAGGTCGGCTTCGTCTCCACGGACGCGCGCATGTGAGTGCTCCTCCCGCTTCCTCCAATTCCGCTCTCTCTTCCTTCCTCGGCCGCTAAATGACGCCGCGAGCCGCTCGCTCCGCTGCCGCTGCCAGCACGCGGATGGTCGCGCTAGCGGCCCACAAGCTCCTGGAGGACGTCATGCACGACGCCATGCAGTTCCAGCGCATCCGACCGCAATCCGCGTCCGCCGCGGCGGCTGCTGCAGCGCCAGCGATCGGCAGCGCCGGACCGACGACAAGAACCGTGCTGACGATGGAAGATCTCGCCGCCAGGTGCGTTGCCGGACGCCTGTGCTTCTGTCTACGAGCGTCGACACTATAGCGTGGGCATTTGTAATTGACGCGACATGTCGTGGGATGCACTGCAGCCTAAAGGAGTACGGCATCAACCTGTGCAAGCCCGAGTACGTCAGCGATATCGCGCAGTAGCGACACCAACCACTGGGCCAATCCGACACATACTCGACGCCAATATGCAGCGCTCACTTTGGCTCAAGTGTTCGCATCAAGATGTGCGTGAGCGCCACGCTCCCGCCCAGTACTGGACGAGCTCAGAGCTCCGCATGCTCGTCGACGGCTTGGTCCTGCTCCCTTTTCGCTCTATCATCGCGGCCGAGGTCGCCGGCGCCGTGCATGATGTCGTCCATGAAGTTGCGCTTGGACGCGTCGATCTTGAGCGCCGACGGGTACTTGAGCAGCAGCCGGAAGAACAGGAGCGGCTCGCGGCCAGAGTACTTGTCGAGCAACGCGTCGACCGCTTCGTCGGCTAGCTCGTCTGCAGGAGCTCCGCTCTCGGCCAAGAAGTGCACGAGCCGGGCGCGCGTGGCGCCGGCAGCCTTGCTCGACGACACACAGCGACACGCGTCCTTTTGCGCCGCCTGGTACGCCGAACACGCCATCGTCTGCCTCGGAAAGCCACGCCATGCGTGCTGTCAGCTCTGGACCACAACACCGCGCGCCAAGGCGACTGCGTCCCCTGATAGCGTCAGCTTTAGAGCTCCACTGCACCTTGACGCCAAACGTGAAGAGCTTGGCGATCGACTCGCAGTTCTCCTTGTCGTTGCCGGCGGGCATGGCCACGCACTTGTCCCGCATACACTTGTCCAGGCGGCTC
Source organism: Phytopythium mirpurense (assembly GCA_023338055.1). NCBI lineage: Eukaryota > Oomycota > Peronosporomycetes > Pythiales > Pythiaceae > Phytopythium > Phytopythium mirpurense. The sequence continues at coordinate 15,827 of JAADXZ010000574.1, read as the reverse complement.
TCGCACTTGGCCTTCTTCATGCCGCACGTGCTGTAGCACTTGGCCAGCCACGGACAACGAGCACGAGGCGAGAAGCTCCCATTGCAGCGTCAGTCATGACGGAACGCCCCTCGAACGCCCGTCGACGGCGGCCAGCGCCTACCGCGTCATGCCAATTGCAACAGTCGGCGAACTCGGGGCCGGCGCTGATCGGCAGCGACGCCGTGCCGCAACCATTAGCCGTGAACTGGAAGTCCCTGTCCATCGCAGCAGCAAGCGAAGTACGTGAAGGTGGGGCGTAAGCGATACGTACGCTCGGCGTTGAGGAGCTACTCAAAGAATAAGAATTCGGCCGATTGGTCGGACCCAACGAACTTACTTTTTCGGGACAGCCGTCTTGCCAGGCGACTTGCACGAGAATGGCTTGCAGGGCTCCATGTAGTCGCCAAAACCACGCGCATTCAGAGCGTCGCAGGCATCGGGAGACACCAGCAGCGGCAGCAGCAGCAGCAGACGCAGCAACAGACGCATGAGCGCTCGAGGCATCGTGGAGATCTTTGGACTCTTGATCGGCCAAATGCCTCGATCATTGTGGGACGGGACTCCCGTCATGGGAGCTAGTGCGTGACGGTAGAAAAGGTACATGTTAAATATGGAACGGGTTCGTAATTTCCAGAACTGTTCTGTAACAATCGATTTTCGATTTTTCAACGAGTGAAGCGATATTTTAAAGTTGAGATTTTCAACGACGATCGCCTCCACGTGAAAAATCACGCAGGCGTGTGCTCTCCACGATCGGCAATGCAGGCTGCGTCAGCATCGTTGCTGTGCTGTGTAGCTCTGTGTTGTATTGTACAGACAGCTTGGTAGACGCACTTTAGGTCTTGCGTGCTTGGCACCAAGTGGTGCGACAATCACTCCACGTCATTGCCAGCATCTACCGGTGTGTACAGTACTGTTCACAAATTCAAAAATACGCACTCCTCAGCCACCATCTCTGAGACAGCACACTCGTGGCGTCTAGTGAGGAACTTGGAGGAGCCCGGTGTCACCCTTGTTGGTTTGTCTAGAAATGAATCTCCGAATTCTGCATGCCAAAATCAACTGAATCGATACTACAGTCAGATTCCTCAAACTGCATAGGGTGAAACTCATAGGTTATTGTAGGTAATTGCGAATTTCTACCCGTGAATAATATGTGCCCATAATTATAAGGAGTATAGCTTATACAAGGCCAATGAATTGAGAGGGTTTGCCGTGTGGGGGTCTGTACGAGACTATTGTACACATAACCGGCTCTTTCAACGCTTTTAGCATCAACTCAATAGCTAAAACCTATGTTTTAGACCACAATGTTGTCCCACTCCGTTCCAATACTGAATCCAAGTGAATGACCCGTGTCCCCACTCGTCAGTCCATCGTCCCGTCATCACCACTTTGCAACCTCCTCGAGCCGCCACTCCCCATACTGAATCCAAGTGAATTGACCGGTTGGAGGCCGCCAACTCGCGCTTTTCGCCCACCGGCCGACGCCATTCTCGGAATCCCCTCCATCCGCGCACTCTCGCCTTCCTGTACAGCTCCTCGCTAGGTCTCCACCGCGTTGATCGCGTCCCCATTGGTGTCCGAGAAAGGAAGCACCGTACAATTTACGGAACCCCGATCTTTCCACCGCCCATCCCTCTTCCTTCCTCCGGCGCGTCCGGCGCGCTCGACTCGCAGCGGCCGCGCTCCAAGATCGCGCCGCCCCGCCGCCGCCCTGAGTGACTACCGTCCGCCCTCCGACCCTGCGTTTATGGCGAAGTTTGCCGACTCGTTCACGTGGACCACCCTCGACGTCAGGTGCGTGCCCACCCTCCTGTCTCCAGGATAAGAAAGCTGCGGAGGAGCTCCTCCCCCCCACATGACCTCTGGACTCACGCCCAGCGTCTATTTCCGTCACAGCTTGTACCCGAATCGTAATTGCCGCTGGAATCCGATACCAATCTCCGCGTGCGCTGCCAATCGCCCGCACGCGTCGCCCGCCCTCGCCTAATCGCCGCCAAGACCGCGAAGCGCCGCCCCCTCCCTCCTCCTCCCCCCGACCGACCGACCCACAGCCGGGGGCGCTGGGAGCGTAACCGCACCCGCAGCAGCTCCTCGGACCCCAGTCGTCGTCCTCGCCCTTATCCTCCCCTCCGGACAATGGCGGCCTCGGAAGACGACGGGGGCGACAGTAGTGGCGGCGGCAGTAGTGATAATCGCAGCCTGAGACATGGACTCGGACCCGCGCCGGCCGCTGGAGAGGCCCAAGCCGGACGCCCGCGAGGCGCCGCCGCCAGTGGCAAGCATAAGACGCGCGGCCAGAACCCCAAGAGCGTCGGGTCATCCACCGTCCGCGGGGCCTCCTCGGGCGCAGTCAAGCCGCCCCGGACCGGACATCGCGACTCGACCAGCGGCCGCAAGGCGCCTCCCCCCGCCAAGACCCCCCGCGGAGGCTCCAGCGCCATGACAAGGGACCGGGAGCACCTCCCCACGGGCCGCGTCGCGAGCTACGGCGCGCTGGCGGCCGACAAGGCGGCCAAGGGCGCCGCCGACGCGACGTGGCGGTCGCACGTGGACAAGTGGCGGCTCGACGTGGGCTCGAGCGTGCTGTCCCCGCGCGCCAAGGCGCTGGGGGCGCGGCCAGGCTCGGACGACCAGTCGGCGGAAGACACGGACTCGGACTCGACGAGCTCCACGTCGAGCTCCACGCGCTCGCTGGGCTCTCCGCCGTCCCCGAGCGTCGCCCGCAAGCTGCTGCCAGTGGCCAAAGCGTCGCGAGCGGCCGAGCGGACGCCGCTGCTGCGTCCCCAGCCCAAGCCAAGCGCCTTGAAGCCAAGCGCCTCGAAGCCGAGCGCTTCGACGAGCGACTTGGAGCTGGGCACGAGCTTCGAGCCGCGGCCCCGCACCCGCACGGAGCTGGGGCGCATCTGCCGCCTGTCGTACCCGGTCATCCTGACGTACCTGCTCGAGTTCTTCCCGTCCGTCATCAGCCTCACGCTCGTGGGCCACCTGGACTCGCCGCTGACCAAGCAGTACGTGGACGGCGTGTCGCTCTCGAGCATGATGATGAACCTCACGGGCGTGGCCTTTGGCTTCGGACTCGCGACCGCCATGGACACGCTCTGCTCGCAGGCCTTCGGCGCCGGCAAGCCGCGGCTGCTCGGCGTGTACCTGCAGAGCGGGCTCATCGTGCTCGGGCTCACGGTCGTGCCCGTCTGGGTCTTCAACTGGTTCACCGCCGACTTTTTGCTCTGGATGGACCAGCCGCGCGACGTGGCGCTGCTCGCCGGCCAGTTCACGCAGATCCAGCTCGTCGGCATCCCCTTCCTGTACGTCTACGAGCTCTTCAAGAAGCTGCTGCAGGCGCAGAACGTCATGACGCCCATGGTCTACATCGCCGTCTTGAGCAACGCGGTCAACCTCGTGCTCGGCTTTGTGCTCACGTTCTACACGCCGCTGGGCTTCGTGGGCGCCGCCATCGCGCGCGCCGCGTCCAACGTGGTGCTGCCCCTGGCGCTCGTCCCGTACCTCGTGTGGAACCCAGAGGCGCTGCACGCGTGGTGGCCCGGCTGGCAGCTCCAGGAGGCGCTGGCGCACATCCGCCCGTTCCTCGAGCTTGGCGTGCCGGGCATGTTCATGATGCTGCTCGAGTGGTGGTCGTTCGAGATCATGGCCGTGTTCGTGGGCCTGCTGCCCGACGGGGTCGTGGCCATCAGTGTGCACTCGGTGCTCGTCAACGTGTCGACCATGGCCTTCAACGTGTTCCTCGGCATCTCGGTCGCCACCAACGTGCTCGTCGGCAACTACGTGGGCGCCAACCAGCCGCAGCACGCCAAGCTCGCGTCCACTCTCGGCATGGCGCTCTCGACGTCCATCTCGGCGGCGCTGGTCGTGGTCATCGTGTCGACGCGCGGCCTGCTGCCCGAGGTCTTCATCAACGACGACACGTCGGTGGCGCTCGCGGCTCACGCGCTGCTCTTCCTCATGCCCTACCAGATGTGCGACGCCATCAACTGCGTCATGCAGGGCGTCTTCCGCGGCACGGGCCGCCAGACGCTCGGCGCGCTGCTCAACCTCTTCTCGTACTTCGTCATCGGCCTGCCCTTCGGGCTCTACCTCGCCTTCCGCGTCGGTTGGGGCGTCGAGGGCATGTGGCTCGGGCTCACGGCGGGTATCGCCTTTGGATGCGTCGTGTCCTTCGTCAAGATCTACCAGACCAACTGGCAGGCCACGGCCGACGCGGCCGTCGCCAGCGCCCACTAAGGGTCCTTCTACCGCGGACCCTCCGCGCTCGATCAGGTACAGTGCCGGTAGTTGGGCGTCTCCAACTCTTTCTTTGCATATCACGCGTCGGGGGAGGCTCTCATCGACCGACTCGAGGCCCTCGAGTCGAGGTAGTGTGTAGTCTTTATGAACCAAACCCACCCCACCCCACCCCACCCCATCCCACCAAACCAACATGGCCATCGCGTTTGAAGTACGTTGGTAGCACCTACGAAGTCGCCACTTACATTGATGCCAGCAGTTTCGCCCCCGAAATAGGTAGAACCCCTCCCTCCTCGCTCGACACGCTCGCTCTCGAGGCTTGACGAGGGAAAAGCGACTTGCTGGCGCTCCCGCTCATGAGCCTGCGGGTCGGACGTGGCTGCTGAGGACGTAGATAGAGTATGGAGGGCCGCGGGTCGCTGCGGCAGCTCCACCAACAAGTCAGCGCCTTGAATGTCGCGTCGGCAAGTGACTGGCCGTCCGCCAAGCCGCGTCCGCCGCCGCCGTCGCTTCCGCCGTGGGCAGGCAGCTTCAGTGTCGGGGCGGACGATGGGACCGGCGAGCGCTCGAGCTGGACCAAGCCCAAGCCGCTGCGGGGGCTCCCACCGAAGCGATTGACGTCCGTGGCCATCCCTCCGCTGGAACGCCGCGTGACGCCGCCGACGGACGAGCCGCAGCCGGAAGAGCGGACGGAGCCTGCCAGTGACAGTCGTAGTAGGAGCAGTCCTCACGGGCCGAGCGCGTATCGCCCACCGCGTGGGTTAGCGTCTGTGGCGGCGGCGGCGTCCGCGTTGCAGCCGCAAGACGAGACGCTGCAGGAGAACCAGCGAGAGGATGCGGACGATGGTGGACACTTGCGGCCGACTTTGACCCGCTCCGTTGGTCACCGCGAGGCTTCCAAGGGCGACGGAGACCAAGACGGCGTTGCGTCGGACGCTCTTGTGGACACGTCCAACCAGGCAGAGGACGCGCGAGAGGGCGAGCGCGCGGCGTCCGCAGGCTTCTTCCGCCCGTGGAAGAAGGCGGAAGCCGTGGACTCGCCAAGCGAGGACGCGCAGGGGAACAAGTGGAAGGTGCGCGCGCTCATGAACCCGTTCGCCAAGCGCAAGGCGGCCGTCAAAGCCGCCGTGTCGACGTCTCAGCCTCTGTACGCTTCGGAGGAGCCCGGATCGAGTCCCCCGCGCGTCGACTCGCCCTCGGTAGAGAGCCATCCGACCCCCAGAAGGCCGCCAACGCCGTCGCTGTCGGACCCGACACTGCCTGCACAGCGCCACCCTCTGCGGCCGCGCGTGCTGCGGTCCCGCGAGGGGGTCCATGACGGCCGAGAGGACCTACCAAGTGAGCCTCAGGACGATCCGCGAGGCTGGAAACCTACGGCAGCACCTTCGCGGCGGCATCTCGAGTCCCGAGGCAAGGACAAGGAGGACGACGCGTGCCTTGGGGGCGACAGTGGCGAGGGCGGAGGGCCAGTCCCGGACTGGAGGGCGCGGCCGGCGCTCAAGCCCGTGAGCGACCCCGCGAGAGGCAAGAAGCCCAAGGCGGCGGCGTCGACGATGGACGCGCTGGCCGACATCAAGCGCAAGCGGGACGAGCGGCGCGTGCAGCAGGCCGAGGAGAAGCGGCGCATCCGCTCGGAGCTCGAGGCGCACGGCGACGACAGCGGCTACAAGTTCCGGCGGCTCATCCAGACGTTCCGGGCCGCGCTGCCGGCCGCGCAGTCCGCGCCCGTCGTCTCGGAGCGGCCCTCGACGAGCGCGTCTGGGCGCCTGCCAGTGCTCGCCAGCGCGTCCTCGCCGGCGGCGACCAGTCCTGCCAAGCTGTTCGTGTTCATCCGGAAGCGCCCGCTGTCCAAGAAGGAGCTCAAGGCCAAGGGCTTCGACATCCTCACGTGCCTCTTCTCGCCCCTAGGCGCCGGCAACAGCGCGCCGCTCGACACGCGCCTGCGCCGCGAGCTGCTGTGCCACGAGCCCAAGCTCAGGGTGGACTGCTCGGCGGCGCTCGAGCACCACCGGTTCCGCTTCGATGGCGTCTTCGACGACGACCAGGCGAGCGAGCACGTGTACGCCGCGACGGTCGGGCCCTTGATCCCGTTCTTGCTACCCCGGGAGGGCCCACCCAGCGGCCAGCCGAACGGCCAGTCGAGCGGCCAGCCGCGCAGCCTGACCGTCTTTGCGTACGGCCAGACGGGCTCGGGCAAGACGTTCACCATGAAGTCCCTGTACCGGCAGGCGGCCGCCGCCGTCTTCGCGCGGCTCGGCGAGCGGCCGCACGCGCGCGTGTCGGTCGGCGTGAGCTTCTACGAGATCTACATGAACTCGGTGCACGACCTGCTGCGCGGCCGCGCGCGCGTGCACATGATGGAGGACGGCGACGGCACGGTGCAGCTCCCGGGGCTCACGGAGCTGCCGGCCGAGAGCGCGGACGCGCTGCTGGCGCTCGTCCAGCGCGGCGAGGAGGCGCGCGCCACGAGCGCCAACGCCGTGCACGACGACTCGTCGCGGTCCCACGCGCTCCTGCGGGTCACGCTCTACGCGGCCGCCACTGACCAGCAGCAGCAGCCGCTGGCGGCGGTGGAGATGGCGCGGCTGTCCATGGTCGACCTCGCCGGGAGCGAGCGCGCGGGCGACACGCAGAGCGACAGGTACCGTAGCGCATTGTCTACAACGTTGGGCGGAGGGCTGGCGCGGGTGACGTGAGGACGGATGGCTGAGCGTTTGTATTGTGTACGATGCGGCGGCGGCGGCGTGGGGCAGCAAGAACACGCGGATGGAGGGCGCCGAGATCAACAAGAGCCTGCTGGCGCTCAAGGAGTGCATCCGCGCGCTGGACCGCGGCGCGAGCCACATCCCGTTCCGGCAGAGCAAGCTGACGCAGCTCCTGCGGGAGAGGTAGGGCGAGACGAGGGGACGGGAGGGGACGGGGATGAGAGGACCCAACCAACTGACCTGGCTGCCGTCTGCGCTGTGCGGTAGCTTCCTGTCCGAGAACTCCAAGACCGTCATGATCGCGACCGTGTCGCCCGGGTCCGAGAGCTGCAACCACACGCTCAACACGCTGCGCTACGCGGACCGACTCAAGGAGATCGGAGGCGCCTAGACGCTCCTCACGCGACGATGGCTCGGTCCCTCCTCGCTACTCGCTGTCGTCGCTCCATGATCGTTGACGGTCGGACCGTTCGAGTCGCTGTTTGGTCGTTGGTTTCGGGTTATCCCTCTCTCTCTCCATTCTCCATCCTCCATCCTCCACACCTGCGTGGACAAACGGCCAGACCGACCGACGGCCAAGAGTCCTTCCCTCCTTCCTACACACGCGGCCACTGGACTCGGACACCCGTCCGTCAGTCTGTCTGTCTGTCTGTCCGGCTTGGGGTCCGACTTGGGAGTCCGTCCGACGTGGGGTCCGACTTTTGAGGGCCCTGCCTACTCCATCAGCAGCACAATCTTGCGCTTGGTCGTGCGGTTGACGGCGGCCAGCAGCGCGTCGTCAAAGTCGGCGAACTTGTACGTCTGTATCCAGGTGCGCAGCTTGCCGGCCTCGACGAGCCCCGCGAGCTCGTTGAGCATGGCGCTGCGCTGCTCCACCGAGGCCTCCTTGACCCACTCGCTGAGCCAAAAGCCCTTGAGCGTGATGTCGTGGAAGATGAGCGAGCCCGTGCCGACGCTCACGGCCTCCTTGCTCATGCCGCCGTACGTCACGTGCACGCCCTTCTTGGCGAGCACCTTGGCCATCTCGAGGCTGCTCTTGCCGCCGACGGCGTTGAGCGCCAGCTTGGGCGCCGGCAGGTCCGAGATGAGCTCCTTGAACTTGGCCGAGCCGAGGTAGTCGGCCGTGCACACGATCGTGGCGCCGAGCGACTTGAGGTGCTCGACCGTCTGTTCGTAGTCGCCGTCGTTGCGGATGACGTTGATGGTCTTGATGCCCCGCAGCGCCGCCAGCTGGATCACGGCCTGGCCGACCGCGCTGTTGGCGGCGTTCTGGATGACCACGTCGCCCTTGGCGAGCGGCGCAAAGTCCGCCAGCAGGCGCAGCGCCGTGGCCGGGTTGACGGCCAGCGTGGCCGCGTCCTCGAGCTTGATCTTGTCCGAGATCTTGAGCACGTCGGCGCTCGCGGCCACGGCCTTGCTGCGCCACGTGCCGAAGCCCGCCTGCGTGGGGATGACGCGGTCGTTCACCTTGACGTTCGTCACGCCCGCGCCCACGGCCGTGACCACGGCCACGCCCTCGTTGCCAGCGACGGCCGGGAGCGCCGGGCGGATGGCGTACGCGCCCTGGATCTGCGACAGGTCGGCCACGTTAATCGGCGCGGCCAGGAACTTGAGCGCCACCTGGCCCGCGGCCAGCGGCGCCTCCTTGTCGTCCGCCTCGGTCGTCAGCACGTTCAGCGGGTGGCCGTGCTCCGCGTAGCGGATCGTGCTCATGGCGCGCAGCGCCTTGGCGCCGGCCTTGGCGTTGGCGCTGGCGACGCCCTTGGCGATCGACGCGAGCATGCTGCGCGGCGGGTCGGGGTGGCGATGCGGAGGGCGGAGGCGTTCGCGGTGGCTCGGCAGCTCGCAACTTGCGGCGGCCGCGGGGTCTCCCTCCTCCCCCCAGCAGCAGCCACAGAGGGGTTTGGAGCCCCCCGTTTAGGTCGGCCAGAGTTTATATTTCTGAAAAAGAAAAGCCTTGTTTTCGGACGAGACGGGACTTTACTAGATAATGGTATGAAAGGAGGGAAGCGACTGGCAGACTCCGTTCCGATGATCCAGGCACGCCGAGCAAATTGCACTCATTTATAAAGGTTTAGTGGTCCACACTCGACCATCAATGTGGCCCACACGACGCACATCATGTGCACCACACCATATATACAGTATTTACGTAAAAACAAGCAGAGCTCCTCGTAAAAAAGCCGAGCGCGCGCCGACCACCCGCCCGTTGCATGCAACCTGGACAAGGTTTTGAAGCTCCATTCCGCCTTCTTCTCCGTCGCCGCCGCCGCGCCAAGCCACCGCTTGTGTGGAAGCTGTCCCATACTGTACGCATGTGTCAACCAGCTCTCTTTACGTAGTTCATGTCGACCTCGCCTGCTGGCTCCCCCATGATTATTTAAAGTTTGAGATCCGTCAATCGCCCCGCTCCGTGTCCCGCTCGTCGGGGCGCGGCGGCGGCGGGGATTCTGTGGACAGCATAGCTTGTTGACGGGGACTGCCGCACTCTACGTACTCTAGAGACTTGTGATCGCGCTTGTGTATGCACGTGTATCTACTTATCATACCGCCGCACCTAGCGGCCGGCCTGCAATGCATCCATCCATAGATCCATCCATGGGCCGTGGCTGTTCTCGATGATCAACTGATTAATCTTTGAGACCTGAACTCTCGCTCGAGAGCGTGTCGACAACAGCGAATGCTGAGAGAACAAGCAGTCCACGCAGTACGTATCAACAGACAGGAAGTAGGTCTCTGCGCGCCATCGTTGCCATACACAAGTATCAATCAATAGACACACGCTGCCGTCCCCGCCGCCACACGATCTCCCTCATTCAGTTGCCATCCCTTGCTGAGCGCCCGCGCCTCTCGGTCGTTCGCGCCTCGAGCGCCTCGGGGAAGAGCTCGCCGAGCACGCCGCGCTTCTCGCGGCCCCAGCGCTCGTGCTCGCGCTGCAGCTGCGCGATCTTCTGCTGCGGCGGGTTGTGGAACAGCAGCGACGCCTGCAGCGCGTTCATGGCGCCGCTGTGGTACTGCACGTGCAGCTCGGACAGGTCCGCGGCCTGGAACACGAGCGTATCGACCAGCGTCTGCGCGCGCACCGTCACCTGCGACGGCTGCCCGGGCTGCAGCACGCTCAGCTCCCCGAACAGCTGCGCGCTGGCCAGCACCGCCACCGTCACGTCCTGCGCCGCGGCCTTGCGCGCGCCCTCGAGCGGCTGCGCGCCCGTCACGAGCCGCGGGTTGGTCAGCATCCAGCCGTTGTCCAGCACCCACGAGCCGTCCACGGACCGCGCCGTCAGCGAGTCGCTACCGCCGCCGCTACCGCCACCGCCTCGACTAGTCGCGCCGTGGGGCCGCCCGGGCGTCGGCTTGGGCCCACGCCGCCGCCCCACCGCCGACGCGGGCGCGCGCGTGATGGCCTTGCGCACCTGGCAGACGCCGCGCTGGATGAGCCACAGCTGCGTGACCACGTCCCCGGCGCGCAGCACGTCCGTGCCCGGGGCGTACAGCTGCGCGCCCGAGGCCGCCGCGAGCGCCGAGAGCGTCTCGGCCGGCAGGCTCTCGAAGCCGCGGCACTGGCGCAGGAACCGCAGCCGCGCCGCGTGCTGCGCCTGCTCGTGCGCGCGCAGCACGGCGTGGTAGGCGCCCACGTCGAGCACGAGGCAGCTCACGTCGCCCAGGCACGAGAGCGTGGCCGGCTCGGGCGGCACAAAGTCCAGCCCAGGCTTCCCGACACTGCCGCTGCTGCTGCTGCTGCTGCTGCTGCTGCTGCTGGTACTCTCGGCGCTCATGGAGAGACCCGCGAGCGACCGGAAGGACTTCATGCGCGGCAGCCCCAGGCTCGCGGGCGATGCGGACCGGAAGGTGAGGAAGCGGCCGTCCGTGGCGGTCGCGCCGGGCGGCTCGACGCCCACGCAGTCGCCCTGGCACAGCGTCCGGAGCTCGCGGGACGTGGCGGCGCCTGCGACGGCGCGCACAAACGGCGCCGGTGCGTCCAGCACCGCGAAGAAGCTCTTGCTGGCGACGCCCTGGCGCACGATGGGCTGCTCGGCGCCGAAGCTGCGCAGCGTCGCCTCGCCCAGACACGTCTCCACCATGGCGTTGTCCATGCCGCGGAAGACGCGCCAGCCGCCCACGAGCTGCCGCGCGGCCTGCAGCTCGGCCGCCGTGCGCGTCCGCCGCCCGCGGCTCAAGAGCGCGGCCAGCCACTCGCTCGCCCCGTGGCGTCCGCTCGGTCCAAGGACGTGCTGAGGCGACAGACTCGGCGGACAAGCCGAAGCCGCCAATAACACGCGCCGCCCAGCGACGGACACGGCGGCGTCGAGCTCGAGCGCGAGCGGCGACGAGCTGGAGTGCGAGAGCCCGCCGCCGTCGTCGTCGCCGACGCTCGGCGCGCCCGCGAACGCGCGCCGCAGCGAGTCGAGCCACGCGTAGTCGCGGATGGCCTCGTGGAAGCGTCCCAGCTCCTTGAGCACGCGCGCGCGGCTCTCGACGAAGAGCGCGTTCTTGCTGTCCAGCTTGACGGCCTTGGTCAGGTCGCGCGCCGCGTCGTCGAGCCGAGCGAGGCCGTAGAGCGCGCACGCGCGGTTGTACCAGACCACGGCGTCGCCGGGCGCGCTCTGGAGGCACTCGCTGTAGTCGGCGACCGCCTCGGCGTAGCGGCGCAGGCGGTGGAGCGCGTACGCGCGCGAGAGCCGCGCCGAGACGAAGCGGCTGCGCGGGGGCGCGAGCGACACGGAGGCGGTGGCCGAGGCGCTGAGCGGCGGCGGTGCCTCGGACAGCAGCTGCAGGCCCGGCCGAGCCGCAGGCGCCTGCGTCTTGCGCAGCAGAGCGCTCGTCGCGGCGACCATCTCCTCGAAGCTCTCGGCCGAGCGGTGGTGGACGTTGCGCGCCGACATGTCCGCCTCCTGGCGAGCAAAGAGCATGAGTGGACACCTCCTCGACCCGCGTCCACGTGCCGACCAATGGAGACGCGTACGGTGGACCACGAGGCCTCGATTGGAGAGAGGCAGGGCACCGCGAGCAGCGGGAGCGGCGCCTCATGCCGCCCTGTCGGCATGGCTGAGCGCGCGGGAGTCTTCTGCGGCCCTTGACCCGAGCCATCGGCCACTCGCTCGTTCCCTCGAGCTGGATGGCAGATCACGCCGCGTGGAGCGACTATTCTTAGGCGGCGCTTATTATGGGCCCGTCCGAGCCGACGGCGACCTCTCCTCGCCAAGCACGCACTGCCTGCGACTGCCACGCCTGCCTTGTGAGCCGAGGGGCTGGCCGTGGTACATGGTACACGCTGCCAACGCACTAGTAAGAACCGCCTCCTCCTCCTCGCGACCCGCCCAACCGCCTAGTTGTAGAGCAGCAGCGCGCCGTGGTCGACCGACGGCGAGGAGCTGCTGTCGCGACCCCGGCTTGGGTCGGCCGCCAGCAGCGCGGGCAGCCGAAGCTTCAAGGCGGACGGGTCCACCGCCAGCTTCCCCTTCGACACGACCCGGAGCGCGCTCGCGAGCGTCTCAGCAGCCTGCGCCAGTCAAGGCAGTTGAGTCCATCGCCGCTATGTCAGACCAGCATTGCTACTCTATCTATACTGCCAAAGCACACGGCGTCGCTTACCTCGTACGCCCCAGAGAGGTCGCGGCCTGGGCGGTAGCCCTTGGCCAGCAGCAGCCGCACCGCCATCGAGCGCTCGACGGCCAGCAAGTGCAGCAGACTCGACACGAACGAGTCCTTGATCTCCCAGCCGGCGTCTAGAGGGAGGAAGGTCTCGCTCGGAAGCCATCCGTCGTCGGCGGCGGCGACTCTGGCGCCGAGTGCGGCGTGATACACGGCCCCGTTGTCCGATGGCTTGGCGTAGGGGAGGTGTACAGCCCCAAGTACGGTCAGCGACTCGACGTGTGCGGCCGTGAGCGTCCGCGAGAGCGCGTCCGCGAGCTCCCAGTGCTGCGAAGCAGGGACCAGCGCGCTGTCGACCACGATGCACGTCGCGTCCTAGCCATTGCGCACACGAGCGTGAGGGCCGGAGGTCCGCCGCCCGCGTGCCGTGGTAACCGTATAGCACGCACATTGGTCTCTATCGTCCAGTAGTGGACGTGCTGCTCGAACGCGGTCGGTCCGAGCAAGTGCAGAGGTGACAGCTCCGTCGACGTTTCAGTGGCCGCCAGTCGTAGGACGTCTGCAGCTCGAACACGAGGGCGAGTTAGACAGCGCAACGAGGTAGCACGGAACGTTAAGAACGAGGAGGCAGAGGCGCGTACGCTTGCCAGCGCGGGAGAAGTCGTCGAACGCGAGGAACACGCGCGGCGCCAGTGCCGGCGGAGGCATCTGCGACGCAGAGCTCATGCTGTTTGTTTGCTTGCTGTTGCCAAGTGGAGATCCTGGATCGAAACGTCCGTAAATAACGCAATGAAATAGGATACGAGAGATTCCATATATCGAAAATTGCGACATTATGATATGAGAGATCTCAAATATCGAATATTGCGGGCCGCAATTTGCGGCTGTTAAATATGTGATTCGATACGAAACTATGTATTTACGGATCTTTTACATTATTGTTTGATGATAGTCCAATATCTGTTGAAAATGATATTCCTTGGGCGATCAAGAGGCTCGACAATGCAAATGTTGTGACAAAACCCTCTTATATATCATTTATCCTGATATATAATATGTTAATGATGACCATAAACAGTTTCATACGTTTGAAGTCATCAACACCTAACCCCGAACATGAGCCAGTCACTCACGACTCCTGAATTATCACCACCACACGGCATTGCGACATTGCAGTCGCACCTCCTGGATTTCACCATCGTATGATGCCGATGCACTCCCTGATGGCTCTCTTCTTCCGCCGTCGCTCCCCAAGCGAGTCAGTCCGCGCCAGCGTCGCCACCTCACTCCCCCGCGCCTCCTCCTCCTCCTGAAGCCGCCCGCCCATGAAGTTCCTCAACCCGTTCGGGCCGCTGGCGCTCTCAGCAGACGACGCGGCGCGGCTCGCGGACGTCGCGCGCGTGGTCGCGGCCGACGGCGTGCGCCGCTACGAGCGACACGTGCGCCAGGAGCGGCGCCAGCTGGACGCGCGCCGGTGGCGACTCGTCAAGCAGCGCGACAGCGTGCGTGTGTACGCCGAGCACGCGCCCGAGGCGCGGCACGCCAACGGCGTTGCGCGCTGCGGCGAGAGCTCCAAGCTGCCGCGTTCGACCGCGGAAGACGGCCCCGCGACCATCGAGGCCCCGCCGGAGCTGCCGGCGCTGCTGGTCGTCGGGACCGTCGACGGGACGCTGGACGACGCCATGTACGGCGCGCTCAGCCCGACGCTGGACGCCACGCGCGTCAAGACGTCGTACGTGGGCGACCGCGTGGTGGACGCCGCGGTGCTCGCCCCGCTGGTCGAGCCGACGGCGCGCGAGCCGCTCCGGTCGCTCGCGCTCAAGTGGGTGGAGATCGGGCAGCCCGCGCTGGCCAAGCCGCTCGCCAAGAACCGCGACTTCGTGCTCCTCGAGGCCACGGGCACGGCGGCGCTCGCGAGCGGCGAGCGCGTGGGCTACCACCTGCTGCACTCGATCAGCCTCGCGCGCATGCCGGCGCTCGACGGCCGCGAGCGCGCCAGCATGTCCGTGTGCGCCGTCTTCCGCCAGCACACGTACAACGCGGTCGACGTGTTCGTGCGCGCCATCCTGGCGCCCGGCGGGCAGGCGCGGCGCGCGCTCGTCGTCAAGGCCGCGGCCGGCGCGCTCCTGTCGGTGCGCCGGCTCGTGGACTGCGGCCGGCGCAAGAAGATGGCCTGGCTCATCAAGACGCGCCGCGGAGCCAGCACCCAGGCCGTCGAGAAGCTCCTCCTCTCGTCCTCGCGCGGCGGGGGCGAGCGGTGCGCGCCCGTCCTGGCGGAGGCCGAGCCCGAGGCGTGCATCACGTGCCGCGCGCCGGCCCGGAGGCGGTCGTTCAGCTCGGCGCCGGCCGCGGCCAAGCACAAGCTGCGGTGCCGGCTGTGCCTGCACTACGTCTGCCGCGCCTGCCGCGTCCAGAAGCAGCTGAGCTTCCTCGCGCTCGACGGGCGGCTGCTGCGGCCCGAGCTGCGCTTCTGCGCGGCCTGCGTCCGCGACGCGCAGGCGGCCGACGCTCTCGCCGTCGCCAGCGAGGAGCTCTCGCTCGGGGACCGCTTCGCCGACCCGCGCATGTACCTCAGCCCCGAGTCGGCGGCCGGCGACTCGCTGCGCGACACGACATGGCTCGAGGGCTAGTATAATTGACACCTACCTACCTTACCCTACCTTGTACGGTCTACCGGTAGCGCAACGTCTTGGCCTGCTCATCATCCGCAACGTGTCCTCATGTCCATTGAAGCCGACACACTCGGTAGGGAGCTCGCTGAGCGTACGACGACGACGAGTGCCGACACTGGACGCATTCCAATTCAATCGAGGGCTTGACTAGTAGTCCATGACGACATGCACACGCACCACCCAATCCAATACACGGCCCTACGCTACCACCACCACAGGCGCCCAACTCTACCGGTAGTCGCCTGGCCTAGCCGCTGTAGGGCGCCACCTCGGACACGGTGCTGCTCTCGGAGGAGAGGGACGCGTGCGAGCTACCCATGTACGAGGGCTTGGCGGCGCTCGAGTGGAGGATCTGGGCGCGCGCCGCGTCGGCCGCGTTCATGCGCGTCGCCTCGGCCAGGCAGCGCGTGCAGAAGGTGACCTTGCGCTGCGAGAGCTCGAGGTCGGCCGACACGAAGCTGAGCTTCTTCTGGATCCTGCAGGACGCGCAGACGAAGCCGAAGCAGAGCTTGCATGTGCTGCTGCTCTTGCCAAAGTCGCCCAGGCGGCGGCCGGCGATGGCGCTCGAGCACGTGACGCACACGGCCGA
>JAADXZ010000573.1:0-17801 GCA_023338055.1 Phytopythium mirpurense | reverse complement strand
GCGTGGTAGACTCACTTCAACAAGGAGAGAGCACACGATGGTGTCCACCTCTTCCATGGGGTGATCGCGACAATGTGGCCGTCAAAGCAAACTTGCGAATGAAGAAACTGCCTCTTCGGCCGACCATGTGCAGCGACGACCAGTGGGCATTGGTGATGCGAATGTGCTGCCACGATCCAAGCAAGCGGATGAAGATTTCGACGGTGGTCGACGAGCTCGCTCGATTAGCGTTGGCACATGAGGGCGAGATCAGCAACAACCAAACGGACGTGGTACCCACGCTACCCGAGCACGTTCCAGCGACCAAGCAGATGACTTGTCAAGAGCTTCCTGAAGTCTTCGCCTCGATGAAGATGTTCCTGCGTCGTCTGAAAGGGAACAAAATGGTGCGAGCCTGGAGGAAGATCAAGAAGAACGCGCTGGGACGTGTCAGCAAGCGAGCGAAGATCCGGCAACTCTACAGTTGGCTATGGGAGCGACTCGAGTTCGTCCACGCTCACGTCGGCGAAGCCAGCGGAGTCGGGTGCGACGACAAGCTGGTTCAAATGGTTGAGATGGCTCGCGCCGGCACCACGCAGCTAGATGACTTGGATGATACACTCCGTGAGATGACGGAGGCGACGCTACGCGGGTACGCGTTGCATCGTCAGCTGGACAAGTTTATCAGCGCGAACATGCTGCTGATTACGAGCGAGCCGAACTGGGCTAGCTTCCAGAAGAGGCAGGCTGCATTTGCCTAGCCGACTCCCATCAAGAACGACTAGCGAGTCTATAGGTGTGCGCTTTTATATGACTGAGAAACGGATGCATTCATTTACTCTCACAGCTCCTGCACGCGTTCGCTTGGCATGTCAGCTAACAGTCGAGCTGATAATTGGCACTACTGTTGTAGTTTCCCGCTCAATTGCTCCGCTCGCCGATTCTTGTTTGCTATAGCAACCATGTTTGCTGTCCCTTGAATTCACATCTATTGAGCAATGTCAAGTCGGCCTTGGGGCCGAGATGTGACCGAGTGCAGCCCTGGTGTGGTGTGGTAGATTGATCTGTCGTGCGCAGTCGTAGGCGGGTCGAGAGGTGGATCAAGCAAGGCATGTCTGAGGGTCCGCCGGTCCCGTCCGCTCGTTACCAACACGCGCTGGAGGAGAGCGAGCCAGCCTGGAATGAACCATTTTCGTGAGCCACACTTGCGTCGAAAACCACTGTTTGGGTGCGGCCAAAACGCCCACCACTGAGAGCCAAACAGGCCCGTGATGATATTATCGTATTCAACGATCCAACCGCTCCACTCGTTGAGCCTCGCTTGCTGCATCAATCGTGTGGTGTGGGCCTCCGAACGTCTGCTTCAGTATCAGCATGCGAGTGGTGGGCAATCAGTCGATGCAAAGATAGCTACCACCACGAAAGACGAGTGCTTGATGTCTATATACATTGGTCAATGGTGGCGTGGAGGCCTGCGCTCGCTTGTCACTCACCACCATCACCACAGTTACCAGCAACTCACTATAGCAATCGAGTCCTACTACCGCGCCTCGCACTATACCAGACGCAGCTGCGATGTAGTAGAGCGGTCGGTCGAGTCGCTCCACAGCAAAGAGGGCGGCGGCCGCGACGGCAGCACTTGCGTTCTTAGCACCCGCCCACCTTCTCCTTCTCCTTCCTTCCTTCCTGCCCGCGGCGTTACTTGACAGCCTTCTTCATGTCCTTGGCGATCTCTTCCTGCAGCGCCGACGTGAACTCGCGCACCTTGGGCGCCGTCTTCTGGATCATGCTCGACAGCGAGTCGGCGCCCGTGGACGCCAGCGTCTTGGCGTCCTCCACGTGGTAGTGCGTCTTGAGCGCGAACCGCTGGAAGGCGCGCGAGTTCGACAGCGCCTTGACCGCCACGTCGTTCACCACGTAGGACACGAGCCGCTGGAAGAAGGACATGGACGCGAGGGCGAGCAGAGGAGCGGCAGCGGTGGAGGGCGGGCGTTTAACGTCTTGGTGGCTGGTTCGGGTGTGTGCTGACGATGCTATCAACACCTTTCGCCGCATTCTGTTTTGGCCAATCATCATGCGTATTATTTGCAGTTTCTAGAAAGTATGGGTTGGGTCTGTGATTGGCTAATATATATTGAAAACCACAGTCTCACCCAACAAGATTGTGGAGTGGTTTTATGGACGCACCCGCGGAATACGGTACGCTTCGCTTCATCAAAAAAGGGTGTCGTTCTGGCCGCATAAATGTGCGACTTTGAAATGGTGGTGATTGGCACAGGTGACCACTCAAAACAAATATGCCGCCACAGTTGATGCCCGATCGACAGGCTATAAATAATATATGACAGGTTCTGTTGCGCGCTCTCCTCCCCACACCATCAAAAACCCCACACCACCAGCATTTCGGCCTCCCCCTTCTCGGCCCGTGCCCCCAACGCACTCAGACACTAAGCGAGGAACGGAACCGCGATCGGCCCGCCACCATGATGCTCTCCAAGCTCTCGTCGTCCCTCGCGCCGCGCGCCGAGGCCCTCGCCGGTAATGCCCTTGCGCCTTTGCGGCTGTATTGCATGATCATGCTCTCTCTATACCGTTGTAGGGAGGGCGCCCAGTAGAGCGTTTGATGGGCCTCCATAGCGAGAGACTGACTGAAGCTGGTGTGCGGTTGATTGATTGCTGTGCGTGTGGCACGACAGGCCGCGTGCCGGTGGCCGCGCTGAGCACCAAGGCGGCGGCGCCGACGGTGGAGTCGTACGGCTCGCCGGACCACTACTTCGAGAAGGACCGCATCTCGAGCGGGGACCCATCGAAGCGCGCGTTCACGTACTTTATGCTGGGCGGCGCGCGCCTGGCGTACGCGACGGCGGGCCGCCTGGCCGTGATCAAGTTCGTGGGCTCGATGAGCGCGTCGGCGGACGTGCTGGCGCTGGCGACGGCCGAGTTCGACCTGACGAACATTGACGAGGGCGCGACGGTGACGGTCAAGTGGCGCGGCAAGCCCATCTTCATCAAGCACCGCACGCAGAAGGAGATCGACATTTCGAACGACGTCAACGTGAGCAACCTGCGCGACCCGGAGACGGACGCGGAGCGCATCAAGGACCCCAAGTGGCTCGTGGTGCTCGGCGTGTGCACGCACCTGGGCTGCGTGCCCACGTCGAACGCCGGCGAGTACGGCGGCTGGTTCTGCCCGTGCCATGGCTCGCACTACGACCTGTCGGGCCGCATCCGCAAGGGCCCCGCGCCGCTCAACCTCGAGATCCCGCCCTACCAGTTCATCGAGGGCAACAAGATCCTGCTGGGCTAAGCGACCGGGTCGGCGTCGTGGGTGTCGTGGGCGCTTGGACCCTCCCGCTGCCCGGAATGGACGCGGGTACGCTCTCTCGCTCGCTCGCTCGCTCTTCATCTCCTGCTCAAGTCGAGCGGCGTTCAATAGCAGAAACCGCCGTCAAGGAGGAGGACGGGGAGGGCGAGGCCACGAGTTGGTCGCTCGGGGGAGAGTAGCGTGGGCGAGTGCAGGGAGGAGAGAGGGCGGTAACACGATACGGAATGGATTACGGACAGATTGATGATGATACACATGCACCGACGGAGGAGATGGAGAACAGGTGCTGAGTGCGGTATGTAGTGGGCGAGGCCCGACGGACGGACGGACGGACGGACACGCATGGCTGCCACCGAGTCGTGTGAGAGCCCCTCATGACCAGGAGAACTTATCTTGCGTTCAGTAGGAGTCCATTGTATGGTGTCTCCGAGTAAGTGCGGCAGAGAAAGCACGTCGTCCATACAAGCGATAAGACGAACCATACATACCGTGCTTCACATTAGGACGACCCGCACGTCCATTGGCTGCGTTCGCGATGCTGATGCCGCCTACCAAGCCATCATTCGGGAACGTGTCACGGCCGTCACAGATAGAGCAGAGCATTCACCAGCGTACGTACGTAGAGCGTACGAGTAGAGCGTACAGACAGGGAGTCATGGCGGAGACCAAGCAGCAGCAGCGCGAGGAGGCGCCTCGCCGCGAGCTCAAGCGCGCGCGCACCATCCTTGTCAAGGTGGGCACGGAGATCGTCGAGTCGGCGGACGGACTGCTGGCCATGGGCCAGATCGGCGCGCTCATCGAGCAGGTAGGGCGCTCGCTGCAGTGCAGTAGTAGTGTGCATGGCAAAGAGAGAGAAGAGAGACGTCGTGACTGATGCGCGGCTTGGCCTTTGGGCGGACCCGCAGATCGCGTCGCTGCACATGATGGGCCACAACGTGATCCTCGTCTCGAGCGGCTCCATCCCGATCGGCAGGATGGCGCTGCACCGGCAGTACCTGCTCTCGGGGTCCATGCAGGTAGGTGGTCACTGGCGGTGCCCCTCCCCCTCCCTTCCGTGCCGCTCGCTCTACCTCCATCCAAGTGCTGACGAGTCGAGGATCGATATGGCGCTGTGGTTCTCAGTCCCACCTGGGCGGGCGCGTGGGCGGCAAGGTGCACTTTTTCGAGAAGGCCATGGCGGCGGCGGGCCAGAGCGGGCTGCAGGCGCTGTACGAGATGCTCTTCTCGCAGTACCACCTGGCGTGCTCGCAGATCCTGGCCTCGGACGCCGACTTCCGCAAGCCGCGCGTGCGCGAGAACCTCAAGAAGACGGTCACGACGCTGCTGGGCGTGGGCATCATCCCCATCATCAACGAGAACGACGTCATCACGGCGCGCAAGACGCCGCTGGCCGTGGGCGACAAGATCGCCTGGGACAACGACTCGCTCGCCTCGCTCTTCGCGCACGAGGTCGGCGTCGACCTGTTCGTCATCCTCACGGACGTCGACGGCGTCTACAAGGCCGCGGTGTCCGGCAGCGGCCGGGAGCTCATCCACGAGTTCGAGGCCGGCGACGCGGCCAAGGTGGCCGTGGCGCCCGAGTCGCGCGTCGGGCCGGTCGGGCAGAAGGACAAGCTGCACTCGTGCCTGCGCGTGGTGGACAGCGGCGCCGTGCGCGCGGCCGTGATCGCCAAGGCCGAGCCCGGCGCGCTGCTCAAGATCGTGCGCCGCGAGCGCGTCGGCACGTACTTTGCGCGCCGCAACGGCCAGCGCATTGGCCCGGGCGACGAGTACATTGACCCGCTCTACTCGGACATTCTGCAGTTCAACGACGACGACGAGCAGCGCACGCCCATCAGCAAGCTCTAGAGCGAGCGAGAGAGATGGGGAGAAGGGAGACCCGGGCTGCATATACCATGTATGCCGTTGATATTGCCGTGTGCCCACCCCCGCCGCGTACGGCTACTCTTCGCAGCACTTGCTCTTCTTCTTCGTGGTCTTCCGGGACGCCTCGCTGCTCTCGTCCAGGCGGAACGAGTCGAGCGGCTCGACGCGGCGGTTCTGCGCCTGCAGCCGCTCGCGCTGGGCCGTGTCGTGGTCGTAGATGGCCACGATCAGGCGCTCGAAGGCGGCGCACACGTTCGCGCCCGTCTTGGCGGACGCGCGCTGGCCCATGACGCCGAGCTGCCCGACCGCGCGCTCGTGCTGCTCGTTTGAGACGACCCCCGACCGCGCGTCCTCCCCGCTGTCCTCGTCCTTACTGCTGCCTGCCGCTTCGTTGTGGAAGCTCGGGTCCAGGTCCACCTTGTTGCCCACGAGCATGATGCAGCTCGTCAGCGCGCTGCTCGGGTCCGCCTGGGCGCGCAGCTCACGCAGCCAGTGCTCCTGGGCGTTGTCGAACGTCGCGCGGCTGCTCACGTCGTACACTATGAGCGCCCCCGCCGCGCGCCGGTAGTGCCTGGTAGGGAAGGCCACGCGGTAGAGCACAGTGTGCTTGGTATAACTAAACTACTAGCGCTTGGCATAATATGCAAGCCCGACGTACGAGCTTGTGATGGCGCGGTATCGCTCCTGGCCGGCTGTTTCAAATGCGCAGCGACGACAGATCAGGCGCTAGATATAGTGGAACAGACCATGGGCGTATAGCGTAGGCTAGAAGCGGAGAGAGAAAGCAGTGTGCGCGCCCCACCAGTGTCCCAGATCTGCGCCTTGATGCGCTTGCCGGTGATGGGGTGGCGCACGACCTTGGTGCCGAACTCGACGCCGATGGTGGGCTTGCGCACGGACGAGAAGGCCGCGGACACGCCCTGCGCGTCTACAGGCACGTCGCTGGCCTCGTCCGCCGCCACGAACGTCGCCAGCAGGTTGGTCTTGCCCACGCCGGGGTCGCCCACGAGCACCACTGGCGCCACCAGTCGGCGCGTTGGGGACGGGGTTGTGAGGGTTGTAGGCGTCGGTTAGAGCTCGGAGAGGGCTCGTTGGATAGATCAGACCGGGCTGTACCTTTGTAGAGCTCGTCATACTGCTGCGGCTCCATTGGCGGCCGTGCTGGCGGGCGGCGCGAAGAGTCCTCCGGCCGGAAGCGCTCGAATGCGCTTTGATTGAAGCTCGGCAATGCACCTTGTTTTCCATGCCATGTTCTGAAACAAATGGGCATTGTGAGAAAATACCGTTGCCGGCTGACAATGTACGATAATAGTGGTGTTTTGACAAACACGGCTATCAACAGTATTGGGACTGCAACAAGATTTGGCACAAGGGTGTCTATACATCGTGCGTCTATTTACCGCCGTCATTTTTGCGCAACGCGGTTGGCTCTACGTACGTTCATCTTTGCGTGAGAAACCCCACGAACATTTCAAGGCATTGGAGTGCGAGCACATGCGAGCACATGGAATATTCTAGGACGTAGACGATCATGAAGTGATTGTCGATGACAATGGCTTCCACCAGACGCCGCAATGGCCGTCCGTTGCGCGATAAAAGCACGTGAAAGTTGATGAAAATGTTAAACCGCAGTCTTGCGTTGACTTCCGGTGATTGGCATAAAACACTACTTCCGTTGCAATTGCAATCTGCCAATTGACGGCAAAGCAGCGTACAGTAGCGAATCTCGTCGCATCTTAGTCGCCATCACGAAGCCTCCGCTCTCTCTTTCCGCACTATCCACCGTGTTCGATAAATGCATTGGGAACCGACAAATTGATACTCTAATATTTTCCTGCATCGCTGATGATGGCACGCCAATAAAAAGCTGTTCAGCAGATGCTGTAATGTCCAGCATGCCGTGTTGTCGGGCAAGCTTCACAACACGCCGCGGCATCTGTACTTGCAATTACAATTGATATCGAGGCGCAACGCTTTTGTTTGGCTAATAGAGTTTTGGTCCCAGATGGAATCTCAATTATCTCTCTTCCATCTCTCACTTGAATATTGTATGAGAAAAAGCGTGCGTGCTCCAAATCGCCATTTGGACGGGCAATAATGAAACCAAGTGCTTGTATCCAACTTCAACCCAGGATCGTCCCCCTCCCCCACTTCGCATACAACAACGCATACAAAGAAGCGCTAGGAGAGCGCCGCATGCCGGACGAGGCGCGCTCGCGACCGCGGTCATTCAGCGAGCGGCGCGCGTGGGGCTAAAGCCGCTCGTTTGGCTGTGGCGTAGTCTGCATCCAGCCCGTTGGCTCTGCAACCGTCTCATCGCCAATCACTGGCCGCTGGTCGGCCACAGGCTCATTCTCGAGTCGGCCTCCGACTGCGCACCTGCTACCCCTACGTATCGGACTCCCCGTTCTACCGGACTCTACCCACTTCCTCTCGAACGATGAACGGCGCGCGCTCGGCCCCCGTGAACGCGGCGCAGCTGCCGGCCTCGCCCTGGGCGTCCTCGCAGCCCAAGTCGCCGGTGGCGCTCGGCCGCGCGCCCTCCTCGGCCGCGTTCCACAAGGCGGCGTCCTTCTCGGCGGCGCGGCGGCCGGCGCTGCCCTCGCCCTGCTCGACGCCCGTGCCCATCCCGCGCAGTCGCCAGCGCCGCTGGAGCGCCAGCGACTCGCCCTTCGCGGCGCAGGACCCGCTGCTGAGCAGGACGCAGTGCGAGGCGCAGCTCTGGGACGACGACTGGCACTTCAAGCTGTCGCTCGAGGCGCGCGAGTCGTTCGAGGCCGCCGCCGGCGACGCGAGTGGCTCGATCGACGTGGCCGACAGCGACCGGAGCAGCGGCCCAGAGGACGCGGACGACGACGAAGACGCGCCCGCCGAGCTGTTCGAGATGGACGACCTGTGAGCGCGCCGTGCGGCCACAGCAGGAACAGCAGCAGTGTGTGGAGAAGAGATTCTACTTTGGCCTCGGACGGGCGGTGGCGAAGCTAGCAGCCGCGAGCGACAGAATGGACGTACTATATGGAGCGGCGAGAGCAGCACGCAGACACGGAGAAACAGTATATATCTATAATAGCCCCGCCCGAGTATCCTCTCTCTCTCTCTCTCTCTCTCGCTCGCTCGCTCGCTATGTATTCCTCCATCTCTCCCAAGTATGCGGTCAAGGACCGAATGAAATGATGTTGTGGGCTGCCTCCTGCACTTGGAACTGGCGGACTCGAAGAGTGTCGAGGCGGTGGCGGCGCATGTCGGAGGTAATCCCCAGCGCCGCGTCTTCGAGAGCGTGGAGCGCCAGCTCGGGCGACGTACTGCGTTGCTTCCAGGCCTGGAAGGCGGTGAGTACGCGGCGACCGAGCCGCCAGTGCGCGACCACGGCTCGCTGGAGCATCCGTTCCCGCTTTGAGAGCCTCAATGAGCTCGACTGGGCGGTTGTACGGACCAAAGATGAAGGAGATTCGCGGTCTATGGGCTCCGAAAGAGGAGAGGCCGTGGCGAATCTCCACGAGCTAAACGCGTGGGTCACCATCCAATTGTGGTTCAACGCTTTGGCACAAGAAAGGCGCAGCCATCGCGCGACTGCGACGTAGAGCAGCGCTTGTGGCGTCGTGACGAACGTCAGACACTGACACGCGCAGGTGGCAGGGTGCAGTCGGTTCGCATCGGCGCGGATGGACCACGGAAGTTGCAGCGTCGAGTCGATACTAGGCGTCCGCACCCATTGATCAAGTGGATCGTTCGTGTCTTCGTGGTCGCCGTCGAGTCCAGCAGTTGTTTCCAGCTCAGCATCGGCTGAGTCAAGGAGGTGTAGGTCGATCATTGGCCACGCCGATGCAGCTATATCCTCACACAATGCTTCTGGATCAGCACTGTTCTCGATCTCGATCTCAGGAGCTGTCACTGACGAAGTTAACGTAGCGAGCGCGCTCTGCAGGTCAAAAGTGTTGATAATCGACTCGTATCGGATCAGCGAGAGGCTCTCGAGCGCTTGGAGGTCTAGACGGCCCCGCGAGTTCTCCAAGTCGTCATCGCTCGCGATCTCAGCACCACCGCATTGCGCTTGCTGCGCCTGATGGCTTTCACCGGCACCTTCTTCTTCATATCGAGCATCGCGACAGCCACCTTCTTCGTCGCTCTGCTCAGGTTCACATCGATGGTTACCACGCCGGCCGTCGATGTACGTATCGTACTGATCGCGGAACCAAGACGGGAGCGGCACGACGTTGTGTAGGGACGAGTCATGGTCGCAGAAGCTGCATACCGTTCGACTATCTTCACCGTCAGTAGCAGCTGCTTCGAAGCTCTTGCAAGCACAAGCACCCGAATCCGCTTCGCAATGGAGAAACGCATGTGCTCGCTTGCTCATGAGCAGTGCCTTGATGACGCGCCGTGCCGACAGATTTGGTACGAGGTCCAGCGAATAGTAGAAGCGTGCTTGGCCCTCGAACTCGGCCTCGAGGCGGCAATTTGGGTGCTGCATGAGGAAACACGCGTTCTCCAAGCGGCCAGACGCCAGCGCGTACACGACGGGCGTGTTGCCTTGCGGGTCAAGAGCGTTGATGTCGCACCCTTCGATGGAGATAATCCGCGTGAGGACGCGCTGAGCCAGGAGCGGGTCTCCCACGCATGCAGCGTAATGCAGGATAGTGATGTCGCCACCGTCACCAGCAAGTCGGCCGGGGGCGAACGAGCGGTCGAGTAGAAAGACGAGCATCTCGACGAAGATAGTGCTTGCTCCTCCAGTCATGCGACGCGCTGCGAGTTGGACGCAGGCGTGGCTGTCGTCTTCCGTTAGGCTCGTAGCGTTATAAGCGCTCAATAGCCAGCGTACGGCGTCAAGAGCGCCGTTCGACACGGCCGTGAGTACGCACTGACCAAGACGCGGGCCACCAAGATTCGCGGCTACGGTGGAAGGCGACATGAGATCCGTGAGAATTGCTAGATGGTGTACGCGGTTTGAGCGACACCCCATCTCTAGGTCCTCGCTGAAACTGGGGGCTGCAAAGTAGCGGTGACCACATGCAGTAAATGGTGGCGGAGCAGTCGAAGAAAGAGCGCTCGCTGGAGAAGTCGTGGCCGCGATATCGCCAACCAGCTCATGCGCGGTTAGAACGGCGCGTAGGAAGCCAAACGTGGCTCTTGACTCGCCCAACAAGTACGTATTGTTCTTCTCAGACCCATCGCTCGGGCTTCGGTCTGTTCCGAGGCTCGCGTCTTGGCTCGGCTCTTGATGCGAATGTTTGTGAACTGTCGGTACAAGAGGAAGCGATGCGGTAGATAGTGCCCGACACATGGATAGTTGGCCCAATACCCGCGCGATCGAGACTGGCGAGTGCCCATCAATAGCATCAACCCGACTTGCAACATCCGAGAGCCAAACTCCAACGTCGTCGTCTGATAATTCTGTGCGTATTGCTTCAAGCGTGCAGGTGTACACGCGCGTCGCGTTCCAGCGAGCACATTCATACACCAAACGCGTCTGAATGCACCATTGGCGAAGAGAAGCACCATTTGCGTCCCTTGCCTCCGCGCTTGTGCTCCCTTGCAGCTTTTGAATACGTGGCAGCACCATTCGCATTGCTTGATCGCAGTCAGTTGGTACCACTCGATGAATAACGAGCCACTCGAGTGTGTCAAGCTCAAATTCTGCTGAAGATGAGCGCATATGCTCTTCGAGTGATGATGGTAAAGAGACGAGTTCGCTTATCCACTGTTGGCTCCTCTCGGCTTCTTCGTCTTCGTGCAGTTTCATTGTTAGCGACGCAAGCTTGGCAATACTTGCAGCCATCAGTCTTCGCCAAAACATCCACGCGCCCCGTGCAGTTCGGTACACACTGCGAAAGAAGACGTGGACCACATCCAGTCGTCGATAGAGTACGAGCCAATGCTCTAATCGCTTTATACCCACTTGACTGGCTTCCACCATCGCTTCGAGATCGTCATCATCACAAGACTCAGAGGTCGCTACATCCAAACACCGCTCGATCAGGACAAGTGGGAGGTTGTGAGAGCACGCGTATACAACCGACCGCACGGTGGCATTGCATGCAGGTGCCGCCGACGTATTCCGGTTCTGGAGTAGCAGTTTGCCGACCCAGACACAAAGAAAGTCGTCCGCATGACGACGACGCGGGTTGGCGGTATTCACACGATCGAGACGATCAACTCCCTTGTCGTAGGCGCAAAAGATGCGATCGAGACATACAATTGGCTTGTCGGACTCGATTTGTGCCCCCAAAATCGTTGTTGCTGCCTGGAAGAACCCACACGCGATCACTTGTTCAAGTATGGCGTTTTCTTGCAACTCCGCATGTAGAAGGAGAGGAATGCAGAGCGTCAATGCAGCTTCTTCGTCATCGTGGCCGCTTGTTGACTGGGAATTCCGAGCGACTTTGCCTGAGCGTGTCCACACGTGAAGACAATACCTGACGCAGAACTTGATCAGATCCTCCAATCCATCTGCATTCGTGTTGTTCGCTGGGGTATCGTCCAGAAACGTACTGTTGTACGTGTTGCAGTCACGATGGGATGTGGTGACCAAGTTTGCACCTTCTGCGGCTCGACACAAGAACTCCAGGTGATCTTTGTTCACAAGCATACCACACTGCCGTGGTTCCCGCTTGCTCACGCTCTCTTCCAATTGGTGAAGGATTGTACGCCACACTGAACTCTCGGACGACACTTGAGCACTCGGAAAGACCCCGACCAGTTGGGTCAATGCTACAAAACACTTGTTCGTAAACAGCGTCGATGCGAAAGCTTTGCGCTCGATCGCACTCGAAAGCGCTGCCAGTGGATTCAACACGCTCTCCACCCCTTCGACGCTCCAGTCACTGGACATGTAGCGCCCCAAGCGCTCAAAGTCGATCCTCGTGGCACCTTGGCAAAGCAATGCATAGATTATTGACGGTTCCCCGATGCGGATGGCCTCCAATAGTGGGCTCGACTCGAGGAGGTCTCCACTCGAGTCACCACTCTCATCAATGCCTCCATCAGGATGCGCGCCGCTTTGGAGAAGCATATCAACAATCAAAACACGATCTGAAAGACTGGTGTGAACCGTACGCGAGCAGGCGCGAAGTGCGATGATGAGCGGGGTCAACGGCCGCGTCCCAGCAGCTGGAGCCGCGTCAGAGAGTGGTTTGCCACTCGGCACTCGTTGACACCAGTCACAAGTGCCGCCGTACTTTTCACACCCAATGAGCGCGTCGTCGTCACTGTTGACATCGCTTGTTGCTCGTGTAGTTGATGAGACAGGACTGGATGCTGGTGAAGCCGCTTTGCCATATGCGCGCACTGTAGTACAGCGCCTTGCGGTCATTCGTCCGATCCAATAGTACACCGCTGGGGTATCCTCGTCGCTCGTTTCAATGCCTGGACATTCAAACAGATACTTGTCGTGTCGCCTAGACGAATGCAAGTGCTCTTCGTAAGTTCATTCGCCTAAACAACAGTAGTCTCAAGCTCGGCACCGCAATGCGTACCTGTCTTCCAGCGATTGATCACTTCCTGCACAGTGAGAGCACTCCGACGTGTTCATCTCCTTCTCTTCATCAGCTTGAAGCTCGAGTGGCGCCTTCGCCTGCTTACGTTGCTGAAATACTAGACCGCAGGGCGCCCAAGGCGCTTTAGCGTTCCAGCAACGCTCGGTTCCATGTGAGGACGCGCATGAAGTGGCTGCATCTGCATCAGCACCAAGATCCAGGAAGCGCTGCACCAGTTCAACGTCTCCACGCCAAACCGCAAGATGTAACGGAGTCATCCCGTCATGATCTCGAACGTGAAGCGCAGATGGACACTTGCGAGCCAGAAACGTGGCCACGGCAGATCGCGACGCGAACTCACCGCCCGAATCGGATGATACAGCCGCCGCCGTCACCGTCAAACACGAGTGCAGCGCTGTTCGCCCGCGCGTGTCTTGGACTAGAGCCAGCACGTCCCCGATCGATGCAAGGTCGTTTCGATCCGACTCGCCCCAGGCAGCGCATTCATCGACCAAAAGCGCACATACATCGAGCGCCTGGCGTCGTGCTGCATGGTGAAGCGCAGTGCTCCCCGAAGTGTCCTGGAGCAGCAACAGTGACGCGTCTCGGAAGCAGCCAAGCTGCTGGTGCGTCAGCAACAAGAGCACGATGGAGGCATGCGAGTGACTGCAAGCTTCGTGGAGCAGCGACCACCGCAGCTCACTCAGCACTGCCCCAGCTTGGAGTTGGCGAGCTCCGGCAGCTCCGGAGTAGTACACGTCGGCCAGGAACGCCAGGCGCTTGGCGTCTCCAGAGCGGCAGGCGTCCCAGACCCCTCCACGGCATCGAAAATCGGCTTCTTCTGTCGTTTCCGGGTGTTGCTGCGCTCCCTCTCTTCGTGCTTGCACGTCGAGGTGGCGCATCCTCGAGACCATGCGGTCGATATTTCGCCATAGTCTTCGGTAGCGAGGGCAGTGATCACGCAGCAACGGAGCCACCAAGCTCACAGGTTCACCAGCGCGCCGGCAAGGGTGGCGCAGAGCGACGCGCTCCAGCTTCTCTAGCGCATAGTGCACGGCGGTTCGATGCGAAAAGTCGGTCGCCCGCAGTTGCACCGACGCGTCCGGCCGCTTGAGGAGCCACTTGACGACCGGCCACCGCTCGCACACGACCGCGTGGTGCAGCGCGACCCGTCCGCACGCGTCGCGTCGTAGCGCACACGGCACTTTAGCAGGCGTCCTGGCGTCTGGTACGTGGCATGCCATAGAAAGCGCTGGATGGCGCGTGGTCCGCGTCGAGAGCGCTCGCTTGACGGCTTCCAGGTCGCCTTGTCGACTCGAAGCGTGCAGCGCCGTCCACTGGAGCACGCCGCACGTCTCGAGCGCCCACTTGCGCCTCTGCATGGGCGTTTCCCGACCAAACAGCGTCCACGGGCGGTCGTCGCCGAGGATGAACATGCGGTCCGTGTGGTCCTTGGCGTGCTCCCGCGCCTTGAAGACTGATCGGCGGCGGCGATGGGCTTGGCTGAGCGTCAGTAGTGCCGTCAGGTACGCGCGTGTTACCTCCTCATCGCCTTGAGCGCCGTCTAGGGACAGAGCGGAGGGATTCTTCTCATTGTGTGGCTGCCTCCCCATACGTACTACACTATTCGGAAGTGACCTTTTACTTCACGTCGACTTCAACACAGCAGGTGAGCACAGTCAAACAACATTTGTAGAACATCGGTATTTCGATAGTTCATATATTTGCAATTTGCAGCTCGAGGTGCTGGGTTATATGCTCCTATTTCGTGATATAGCGAAATGGCAGCCGATAGGTACTAATACCGGTACTGATACCGGTTGCTCTTCTGTCGTAGTTCAAAATGTACAGCTCTTTAAATGTAACTTTACTGCGCGGTGAATGACTTCCACACAGGTGAAACACGTGGCCCAAGAGCGCAAGAGCGCTTCTCTCTCCGTAGGAGCACCCGCGCCACTACACCCGATGACATCTGAGGCGCCAATGCCCAAGGCCAAGCTGGCGGGTGCGCGGCACCACCTGACGATCGCGGAGAAGAACCAGCTGCGCGCCTGCC
Organism: Phytopythium mirpurense; assembly: GCA_023338055.1. NCBI lineage: Eukaryota > Oomycota > Peronosporomycetes > Pythiales > Pythiaceae > Phytopythium > Phytopythium mirpurense. The sequence goes on along the minus strand of JAADXZ010000573.1, from coordinate 3,100 downwards.
ACCGCGCGCAGCCGGGCATGACGCAGGAGCTGCTGCGCGACTGGGCGCACTCCAAGTTCGGCAAGTGGGTGGGCCGCTCGACCATCGGCAAGATCACGAGCTCGCCGGATGAGACGTGCGTCAACCAGGACGCCAAGCGCAACCAGAGCGGCCGCTTCCCCGACATGGAGCGCGAGCTGTTCGCGTTCGTACGGGCCGCCAGCCAGGGCGGGTCTGCCGCCGGCGCGCAGTGCATGGGCGGCGTTGCGCGTGACCATACAGTTGGAGAGCACTCCTCGGTGGTCCAGCTCCATGATGCCGTGTTGTGGGCCAAGGCCAACGAGATCCTCAAGCGCACGCTTGGCGAGCAGCACTCGGTGTCCGTGGGCTGGGTACAGCGCTTCAAGAAGCGCCACGGACTGCACAAGGGCTACAAGCGGCCGCTCCACCACCACCCGGACGTCCACGGCGCCTTGCCGTCCACCCCTCCGGTTGTCACAGACACAGCAAGGACCGATAGGTCGCTTCTAGTTGGCGACGTACTGGCTGTCAGTACAGATGGGTTCTCTGGGGATCATGACGTGGTGGGTGGAGACGCTCCCCAATTGCCGAACGGAGTTGGGGACGGCGCCGATCAGCGGTCGAGCGAGGCGCGGGCGACCAAGTCTTCCGTGCGCAAGCAGTTCCTGGCGGTGGACGACATCCTGCTGCTCACACAAGCGCTACGAGTCAAGCCGTGGACGTTGAGCGAGCCCATGGACGGCTGGCGGGAGGTGACCGAGGCGTTGCGGAGGCTCGAGAGCTTCTCGCTCGAGAAGAGCGCCGGCGCGTGCCAGGCGAGGGTCAGCCTGCTCGTGGAGCATGCGCGCGCGGGCAACAGTGGCGCGCTGTGCAAGTCGGGCTCAAGCGACGAAGTCCGTCAAAAGAAGCAGCTGCTGGCCGAGATCGTGACCGATCTGGAACGAGTCGGCGCCACGTCGACCGACGCGAGCGCCAGGAAGCGGCCCGCGAGCGAGCTAGCGCCGGCGGCATCCACACTGCCAGAGAGCTCTCGACGGAGAACTACGCCCACAGAAGCGCCCACAGCGGTGATTCGTACCGCCGATAGCGCCGCGCTCGTCGACGAGGACGATGTGACGCGCCGCTTGGCGCTGCTGGAGACCAAGCTCGAGCTGGAGCTCGCAGTGCAGCGGCGCAACGCCGAGCAGCAGGTGCGCGAGCTCGGCAAGCAGTACCAGCAGCAGCTCGAGCGGCACCAGCGGCAGTTCGACCAGCAGCTCGCGAGCATCCAGCAGCAGCAGGTGACCATCATTGAGCTGCTCAAGGTCGTCGTCGAGAAGAGCGCCAGCCAGGGCCTAGCGCCCCGCCGGCCAGAGTGAGCGCTGCCAATAGCGCTCGAACGGGCGTATTGACTCGCTAGCCTTGCTTCACTACTGGTAGTCCTTGAGCCATCCCTTGCCGCGCGCCTCCTCGAACATGTCGACGATCGCCTGGCGCTCCGCCTGCTCCAGGTCTGGGTGCCAAAAGTCGAACAGCAGCAGCACGCGGTCGCCACTCGCGCCGTCATGCCACACCTCGTGGTCGAACGCGTCTGTGCTCGCGTCAACGCGCTCCATTAGTACTCTGGATGGATATCGATAAGGCAGAGAACACGGACGCAGGAGAGCAGCGTTGGGCATTGTACCTACCGTCCAGGATGAGCGCCTTGCCCTCCTCCCACTGGCGCACCTCGTCGCCGACGCGGATGCCGCAGCCGTCGGGCACGAACAGCGGGAAGTGGCACCGCAGGCGGATGTTGCACGGTGCAGAGTGCGCCTTGATGCTCGACTGCAGCCGCCCGCACGCAAAAGCACTCGTCAACACCCTTCATCGCACCACACCACCCACCCACTCGAGCCGAAAGCTCATTTCCTCCGTCCATATACGCCGTCACCTTGGGCTTGAGCACCGAGAAGAAGGAGTAGGCGAAGGGCAGGCCGGCCATGAAGCCCGGGATGCTCTCCAAGATGTCGACGGTAGTGGGGCAGTGGAGCGCAAAGTCGGCCTGGCGCCGGCCCTGCGTCACGTACGACAGCCAGTCCCACTGGCCCTCGTGCAGCTGGTGCTCCTTGTCGTTCACGTTGTAGTCGCTCGCAGAAGCGGACGCGGAGCCCGCGGCGCGCTGGCGCAGCTCGCGCAGGGCTAGGAAATCGGACTGGATGGCCTCGCGGTTCTCCTCGAGCGCCTGGACCCACGGGAAGGCGCTCGTGTCATGCCACGGACGCGAGTCGAGCCCCGGGAAGAAGAAGAGCGTCGGCGACGGCCGCGGCTTGGCTGGAGAGGAGGGCGGGGGGCGTCAGGGAGCGGCTTGCACTATGAGGGGACGGAGGAGATACACGCGCGGAGGAGGGGGTCGGACGTACCGGTGGTGAGGCACAGCGCCGAGCGGAGCAGCGCCGCGCGGTGCTGCTGCATTGGGGCCGTCCGCTTGATATGCTTGTGGTAAAGACTTTTGACGCGCACGTTGAGGCCGCAGAATTGTATGGGTGGTCGTGAACTTTTGATGCGCACTGTATTTTTACAACAAAGAAAACATTTTGACGTTTAAAAAATCGAAATTATACTAAAAGCCTCCGGAATGAAGAAGCCACTTCAACGTGTTATGGCTACATGAGAGTGCCTCGTGAGGTCAATAGACGCGGCCATTGAAGGACGAGCCGCGCTGCGAGTTGGACCGGTGGAAGGAGCGCACGGACTGCAAACTGCTCGGCTCGAGGGAGCGGGGGTCGTGCGTGCCGTTGGTGACGAGTCGCTCCTCGTCCTGCTGGGCGGCCATGTTGTTGAAGATGTGCTCGAGGGACGTCTCGCTCACGCCGTACTCGCTCACCTGCAGCTCTTCCTTGCTGCGCTCGAGAAGCCCAAAGACCGCGAACGGTTGGGTCGAGTGCTTGGGCACTTGGAAGCGGAAGTGGTCGCCCTGGTGCTCCACGAGCGAGCTGCCCGGGAACTGGCGCCGGAAGAAGCTCTCGAGCCTGTCGCCGAGGCTCTGCGAGTGCCACCACGCGCAGAAAGTGTCGACCGGGACCTCTCCCGAGGCGTCCAGGTAGCTCTTGAGGATCCAGCCGTTGCCGCTGCCGTCCAG
>JAADXZ010000572.1:0-17839 GCA_023338055.1 Phytopythium mirpurense | reverse complement strand
GTGTACCTGCTACGTACCACTGACCGTCGGTCGGTGTGGGCGTACATAGGGTACACCACTGACCCCGCAATCCGTCTTCATTGTACAACAACCAGTGTATTTCACGGTAACCGAAACCTCAGCTTTGGTACACCTGTACTGAAATTGAAACCTACAAAGTGTACCTTTTATCAGTTCTCTAGGTTGCATAATCTATCAAATTACTTCAGCACGCCCCCATGCACTTACTTGCTGCCGCGGCCGTCACCATCAAGCGCGCATGCTCCTCGCCTTCCCTCCCACACAAAGCCCCGCCGGCTCACCTACAGTCGCAAACGTTCCGGCTGCGCGCACCGTGTCGACAGTCATCCCCCACGACCAGTATCTAACGAGACCCACATCAATCGACTAGGCCATTTGACTTGACGTGACCATCTGGATTTTCCGCCTCGTCCCGGAATCAGCTCCTACCGCCGACAGTCTCCGTGCTCCCTCGCTCCGGAATTCTCGCCCTCCCAAGCAACCTCCAGCCTTTGGCTCCAGTAATCGGCTACAGCCAGCCTCCTTCTCCTCCTCCAACCGACGCGACAGCCCACGCTGCTCCCGCTCCAGCCTTAGCCACGAGTCAGCGACCAACACGATGACTGCGTCTGACTCTTCCGTTCGCGCTACCGACCGCACGCTTCTGCTGGCGCTGGCTGCCTCCCCGCAGCCCACCGCGCAGCCGATCAAGACTGGCCGCGCGCTCCGTGATGGCGATCGCGGAGGAATTCGAGCCGAGCGTTTCGCTTCGCATCCAGTACCATCGCCAGTTCAACACTGTCAGCAGCGCCAGCACCGCGTCTATTGCCTCAAGTACGCCGTCCTCGACGAGCACAGCAAACTGCGACCCCGATCCCGTCGGCTGCCGTCCCAACCAATACCTCGGAGACCAGACTCGCCGAGGCTGTCCAGCGGATCGCCGAGCTCCAGCACACGGTGGAGCAGCGCGACAAGGCGCTCAATGAGGCCACGCGCCGCGAGTCCGCTCTCAAGAGCCAGCTCGAAGCCACGGACGCGCGCCTCGCCTGCTTGGCGGCCAGCAACGAGCGTCTGCTGCTGGCCGCCAAAGTCCGCGACGCGAGACACAAGGCCGCGGCACTGGACGTTGCTGGCGCACGACTAGCCACAGACAGCGCTCGCATCATGGAACTGGGGATCAAGATGGCCGCGCTGGAGTCGGACCTGGCTGGCGCTTCGAGGAAGCTCGAGCGCGTGCTCCACGACGCCAAGATGACCGAGTACGCGGTGGCGTACACTGACCAGCAGCTTAGCGTGCGAGAACCCAGTAGGACGCTGCGAAGGACCGCCAGACCGCGCTCGTGCACCTAATCTCGCAGCTTGAGAGTCGAGAGCGCGCCCTGCTCCAGCGTCACGGTGAATATGCCAGCCGACTCGCAGCTGCGGAAGATTTGGCCGCAAAGAAGAAGAAGGCGACCGTTTCTTTGGCTGAGGAGACCAAGACGAGCGCGCCGGCGTCGTCACGTTCCTCGCACCCGGTGCAGAGCCAGCTCCAGCGATTGGACATGAGCGCCCGTCCGAGCGCTGACGAGATGCACTTTAGCTTCCGTTCGCGCGCCTCGGTCGTCCCTTGCAAGTCCGTGTCGCCATCAAAGCGGTGCCTAGACCAGCAGAAGCAGCAGCAGCAGCAGCAATTGCCGAAGCGTCTACGGTTCCTATGGCTGTCCCGCAAGAGTAAGGGGGAAGCGCAAGGACGCTTGAAGACGCCCAGATGCGGAGCGCCAGAGCCGCACTCAGCTCCCCCAAGTATTTAGAATCGATGGTGTGGGCGGACGTAAAGCAGGACAGCGGTGCCGGCTCGCGTGTTTCTCTCATTTGATGCATGTGTATTGATACCACCACGACGTGGACGGATAAACAACATTTTCTTCCAGCAATATATACTCATAGCTTCGTTGTGTGCTTTGCATCGTTCCCACTGCCATACAGAAGATACCACGCCGCTCAAACAGTACCAGAGACAGCTGTGCACGTGAAGCCGACGTGGAAGCCGCGTACTCTATGGGTTACTCGAGTTCCACGCGACACGTGCCTCCATATGGCTCCCTTCAACTTCGCGGCCACAAGTTGCCTTCAACTTGAAGTGTCCTTTTTAAGCCAGAGAGCGTCGCCACCGAAAGACAGCTGTCGTAGAGTAGCAATCCATCCCCGTGTGCACCCATTCTCCTGGATCCCAGCTGGCTGGGCGGATATCATTGGCACCTTTGGGGGTCGTGACCTGCTTCCAGCTGGTTCTACTGCGTCCAGTCCGATAGCAGACCCTGTGTTCTTGCATGGTGTCGTACTCCGAGTATATATAATACAACCAACTCCATTGACCCTGCGACGCGCCTCCGAGCCCCATCACTCTCCAACTTCCGACCGATCGCTCACTCGGGCCCCAGTCAGCAGCCTCTTCCCGAGTTCGAGCTCGACGCGTCGCCATGGGGACCGCCGTCTTGGTGCGCATTGCGTTGATCGCGTCGCTCGCGACCCGCGTGGCCGTCGTCCACGCCTACGACATGGACAAGCTCGACGAGGCGCTGCCCAAGAACTACAACATCTCGCGCATCTTCCCCGTGTTCGACTTTGACTCGGACGGCTGCCTGCCCAGCTCGGCCATTGGGCGCAAGGGCCAGGTGAACGAGGGCCTGCCGGCGTCCGGCGGCAACAAGAACTGCCGCAGCGACCACTTCCTCGACTCGTCCAACACGTACCACCGATACGCGTGCATGACGGACGGGTCGACCGAGTACTGCGGCCACTCGTTCGCGCTCTACATGCTCAAGGACAAGATCAGCGGCTTCGCCAGCTGGATCATGGGCGGCCACCGCCACGACTGGGAGCAGGTCGTGATCTGGACCGAGGACGGCGTGCTCTCGCACGCGTCGTACACGGGGCGCACCTTCCAGACCATCACGACGCAGGACGGGCACCCGCAGCTCGTGTACCACCAGGAAGGGCTCGGCCACCACAAGTTCCGCCGGTCCAAGACGGACGAGGCGGCCGAGAACCCGTACGACAAGTTCGTGACGCCCACGGTCGTCAGCTGGTTCACCATGGAGGGCGACGGCGTGTCCAACGAGCAGATGCGCAAGCTCCTGGCCGAGGCCGACTTCGGCTCCATGACCCCCTTCCCGCACTCGGACGACGCCTTCATCCACAAGCTCTACAGCCTCAAGCCCGACTCGTTCCCCGAGTTCACCAAGGCGAGTATCAGGGAGTCCCAGTAGGTAGACGTAGACCCATGCATGTTTCCAGCAACAGCGCGAGTGGCAGGTCCCTCGTTCTGGCAGCAGCCAGCCCAAACTATATGTTGGCTCAATCACTGGTGTTGTGTCGGTGGACGCTGGCGATACCGACCCAGACGCGGCCGCACCAGGCGCATCTATCAAGGCAGCGAGCATCAACTAGGCACTGTGGAGTCAACTTGCACAGATGTGTCGCCGGTCCTGGGCGGGTTACGCTATTGTCAACAGGTCTGTGTTACGGCCGACGTAGGGTTACTCCGCACGGCAACTTCAAGTGCAAGTCGCATCGTAACCACAGGACAGCGACGGTACCGTACATCCTGCCACTCGGCGCCAACTGGTGTTGAAGGTTAGCACGCCTCCTGCATCGTTCTGCCCCTTGGCCAAGTTGCCGAGCCGCCAGCATAGTGTGGTTCGTCCACGCAGGTGAGGCGCACGCGTCCAGTGGAGAAGAAGGCGCTTCGATTGCTTGGGCGTCGCAGGCGCTAGCTAAGGCTGTCTCAGTGGCCACGGCCATCGCCCCTCCCCTCCCTCCCTCCACGCCTCGAGGCGCTGGCTCACTCCATCCACTTGATGGACCCGAAGAGCAGGTTGCGCGACGGCAGCGACCCGGGCGACGGCACCAGCAGCACCAGTTTCCGGTCGGCCTCGCGGATCTCCTTGCTGCGCGCGGCACCAGCAGCACGCACACACCCAGCACCGGCACAGCGTCAGCACCTCAGCCTCAGTCTCGACCTCGACCTCAATCTCAATCTCAACTGCCGACCACTGGCCGAGAGCGGAGCGCCGTGGGGAGCCACGTACACGAACACAAAGCCCGCGACGGGGGCCGTGAGCAGCCACTGCTGCTCGGCCGCCGCCGCCGCCGCCGCGCCGTCCTGCTGGCTGCGGCGGACGGGGTGCGCGACGGCCGCGACCGAGTGCGCGAGGTCCGGCGTCTTGGGCAGCGGCACGACCTGCAGGCGCTCCATCTGCGCCTCGGTCTGGCCCACGGGCAGCATCACGTCCGAGACCTTCATGTCTGCGCAGGCAAGGCGTGGGCAGCGGCCGTTAGTAGATGGCTGGTCCCGTCCGGTCCGTCCGCAGTCTCCAGTCTAGTAGAGCCCCCGCCTCCAGTTTCCACGGTACCTCGCACGGCGAAGAAGTCGACGTCGTCGAAGGACAGCTCGTTGATGCACGGCGAGAGCATGGGGATCGCCCGGTGCAGCGAGTTGGGCCCGTAAAAGTACTCACGGATGCGGCCCAGCCGCGCCGCCGAGCGCAGCTTGCTGTTGGCGGGCACGACGCCGCCCGAGCGCGCGAGCTTGACGATCGACCGGCTGGCGCTCGCGGGGGCGGCGCCCGCGGCGCCCAGCGCGCTCTGCAGGCGGCTGAACAGCCGGTCCTGGCCGATGACGAGCACCACGTCGGCCTCCAGCGCCTGGATGGCAAACACGAGCAGGTCGAAGCCGAGGCCGTCGACCCAGCCGCTCGTGTTGATGACGCTCCCGGACGCGCGGACTGTCGGCAGCAGCAGCAGTAGCAGTAGCAGCGACTGAGGATACCCACCCATACAGAGAGAGAGAGAGAGAGAGAGAGAGAGACCGACCGACGGAGACGCGCACCTTGCTCGTCGTTGGCCGTGCGGCGCTTGATGGCGGCCGCGAGCTGCTGCACCTGCAGCCGGAAGAGCTCCGGGTTGTCCGACAGCGCCGTGTGGCCGTAGAAGAAGGACAGCGGGTTGGTCAGGATGAACGTTTCCTGTCCGGAGGTCATCACCATCACACACAGCATCGTCAGAGCGCTGCCGCGCACCCATTCACCCATTCACCCATGCAGCGCCTCCGCGCGGCACCTCGATGCTGATGCAGTTCATGTCGAGCGGCGAGGCGGCGACGGTGCCGGGCACGCTGAGCGCGCCCTCGGCCACGTCCAGGTCCACGAGCGTGGGCTTCTCGCCCAGGCGCAGCGCGTAGTTGGTCAACAGCTGCGCGAGCGTCGACTTGCCACTGTCGGCGGGCCCGCAGACGAGCACGCGCGGGCCGGCGGCGCGCTTGGCGGCCGCGAGCTCGCGCCGGCGCTGCAGCTGCGCGTGCACGTTCAGGTAGCTGTTCATGGGCGTCTCGTCCGACGTGTAGGCCACCTCGGGCGCGCCCGCCACCTGCAGCGAGCAGCCGTACCACGTGAAGATGGCGAGCTTGCGGTCGCGGAAGACGTACTCGCAGTCGATGGCCAGCTCCACGCCAAAGAGCTCCGCGGACCCGCTCTTCAGCCGGATGCGCAGCTCCGAGGACGCCGACACCTCGGCGCGGTACTCGCACTCGCGCGCCAGCTCCACCGTCTCGACCGCCGCCGCCATGAGTCGGAAGTACTCGAGTCGAAGTCGGTCGCCTGCTTGCTTGCTTGCTTGCTTGCTTGGTGCCGTATGGTGGCGTTGGCACCACGGGTGGGTGGGCTGAATTTTTAGTCGGCTTCAAACCCGGTGGGCTGAAACCCGTATCAATATACTACATTTTGTAAACCAAAGGCCAAACCCGTACGACACGTTCACCAAACAACGGGCCAAACCGTATTGAAAGCCCGTTTGTGTTTTGTGCTTTTTCCCTGAAGGAGCTCCTGGCCAGAAGACGAGACGAGGATGATGGCGGCCGAGGGCGGGGACGTCGTCGACGCGCGGCGCGTGGGCGTCAAGCAGCAGCCGTGGGCGCGGGACGCGGCGGCGCGGCGGCGGGCGACGCTGGCGCAGCAGCGGCAGGCGCGACGGGACCTGACGGCGCACGCGCGGGCGCTGGCGGGCGGCGAGGACGGCGACACGTCGGCCAGCGAGGACGAGGGCCCTCCTCCTCGAGGTCCTCCTCCTCGAGGTCCTCCTCCGGCGACGGGTCGCCCGGCGGGTCCGGAGCCCCTGAGCAAGCGGCGCACGCGCGAGGAGCGCGTCAAGCGGCGGCGCGAGCGCTTCTGCCGGCAGCTGATGGTGCCCGAGTGGCTGGTGGACGCGCCGCGCGACCTGAACGGGCGCGGGTCGGCCCTGGGCGAGGGCTGGTACGTGCTGCCGCGGCCCGAGGGCACGCGCTGCCTGGTCGTGGCCAGCGGCGGGCGCACCACGGCGCGCGCCCAGTCGGGCGGCGTGCTGCGCAGGTTCCCGTCGGCGCTGCCCGGCGGCTCGCACCGCACGAACCGCGGCGGCGACGCGTCCTGCATCCTCGACTGCGTCTTCCAGGAGCACGGCGCCACCTTTTACGTGCTCGACGTCATGTGCTGGAAGAGCTACCTGCTCTACAACTGCACCACCGAGTTCCGCTGGTACTGGGCGCGCGACAAGCTCGCCGAGGCCGCCGCCGGCGTCCAGGCGCCCGCCAACCCCTTCCGCTTCCTGGTGCGTCCGCCCGGCAGCGGCCCTCCCTCTCCCTGGCGCCCGCCCTACCTCCCTGTCTGTCTGGTGCTCTGACGCCCCCTCTCAACGTGCTCTGCGGCAGCCCATCCCGTGCTACGAGAGCGACCCCGAGGGCATCCAGGCGGCGTACGCGACCACGTTCCCCTTCATCAAGTGCGTCTGTCTGTCGTCCGCCCTCCCCTCTCCTCCTCCCGCAGTCGCTCACTCTCACTGGACCGTCCGCTGTCACGGCCCATGGTCCCATGTGCGCCGCAGGGACGGCTTGCTGTTCTACATGAAGGCGGCGCATTACGAGATGGGCCTCTCGCCGCTCGCGCTCGTGTGGAAGGACGAGCGCACGAGCCGCTACCTGGTCTTCACGGACAAGCCGGCCGTCGTCCTGCGGCTGGACGCGGCGCGCAACTTCGCGACGCTCGAGGGCGTCGTCCTCACCGCCGTGGACGACGCCTTTGTCCGCCAGCACGAGGTACGATGGCGACCACTCGCTCGTCCCCTTGCCCCCGTCCCTTGCGGCCCACGCAGCGACTGACGGGCGCTCCGTCCTCTGCTGTCCCGCGGCCGGCCCCAGCTGAGCGAGGGCGACCTGGCCAAGTTCACGTTCGACGCGTTCGAGCCAGGCGCGGACCCGCAGACGCACCCGCCGGTGCTCCGCGGACTGGCGTTCGTCAAGCGCTGCTCCCCGCAGCGCGCGCTGGCCGACAGCTGGACCAAGATCCTCTTCCAGTACAACGCGCGCACGGGCGGCGTGCGGATCGAGCAGATCCTCGAGGTGCGTGCTTGGCTGCGGTCGCTGGGGAGGGGCGGTGCTATACGCGGCTGCTGGGGCTGAGGGCTGACGGTGGCGTGGGGTGCGCGTGCGCTTGTCCGGTCCCACCAGGCGGCGAGGACGCCGGCGGCCGAGATGGAGACCGAGATGGCCGCGTAGGGGACGAGAAGTGGGGACTCGGTCCGCAAATGGAGCTCGCAGGTTGTAGAGACGCGGCCGCGCGGACGGCGTCACGAGTAGGAGGAGCAGTCGCTCGTCCGCCCCTGCGGGAGCCCTCGAACAATCATATTGCCGCGAAAGAAGGGCGTCGACGACGACGGTGGGTGCCGCTGCTCGTCCCGCTGGTGCGTCAGCTGGTTTTGACTCGCTGTGGCCGCTCGCGCATGCCCCAGACGCTCGCCGGCCGCCCCGCCGCCCTCCTGGAGCTCCGGCAGGCGCCGCGGCCGCCGGCGCTCCTTGTCGCGCCGCGGCCGGCCGAGCGGCCCAGAGGCTCCTTCTGCGCCCGCAGTGGCGTCCGCTGGGGCCGAGACGCTCGCGCGGGGCCCGTCCGCAGCCGTCCGGGGCGGTCCGCGGCTCTGGAGCTGCTGCCGCTGGACGATGGCCTGCTCGCTGGGGATGCGCGTGTGCTGCCGCCAGCGCCGCGCCGGGAGCCCCAGGAGCAGCTCGAACTTGCGCGAGTCGCGCGCGAGGTACGGCCCCGGCTCGACGTCCTCGGCCTCGACGAATGGGACGGCGTAGGGCGAGCGCGAGGCCGTCCGGAGCGCCCGCAGCCGCCGCTGGACGGACGGCAGCAGGTCCTCGCGGGGCAGCGCCGAGCGCGGGAAGAAGGGCTCGAACGGCGCGTACAGCAGCTCGAGCAGCCGCCGGCGCGCGTCCTCGTCCCGCTCGCGGCGCCGCAGCTCGCGGCCGAGCGCGCGGGACCGCTCGTCCTCGGCGGCCAACCCGGCGGTTTCCTCGAGCCTCCGCCGCATGCTCTGCGCGGCGGCGGCGCGCTGCGAGCGGCGCTGGGCCTGGCCCTCGGCGTCCTCGGCCTCCATGGCGCGCCGGTCGGCCTCCCGCCGCGCGAGCTGCTCCTGCCGCGCGTCCTCGGCCGCGGCCGCGCGCCGCCGGTCGTCCTCGACCCGCCGGCGCTCGAGCTCCAGCCGGCGCTGCGCCTCGAGCTCCCCCTGGCGCAGCAGCACCTTGCGCAGCTCGGCGGCGCGCAGGCGGCGCGCCTGCAGGGCCCGCTCGTCCCGCTCGCGCTCGACGTGCAGCCGCTCGGCCAGCCGCTCGGCCTCGAGCGCGCGCTCGGCCTCCTGCCGGTCGAGCAGCCGCTGGCGCTCCCGCTCGCGCTCGAGCCGCTCCTCCTCCTCGGCCTCCTCGTCCCCGTTGTCCGCGCCGCAGCCGGCGCCGCCCCAGCCCGCGGCCGACAGGAAGCGGAAGTGCGCCGGCAGGCTCCCGAAGAAGTAGGAGCGCGAGAAGTCGGACCGCTTGGGCTTGGCCACGCCCGCGCCGCCGTCCGCGCCCTCGGCCTCGTCCTCGCTCTCCTCGTCCGCGTCCGCGGCGCGGCTGCCCAGTAGCGCCGCGCGCGACCGCTCGTCCTCGACGGCCATGCCGACCGACTCGTCCTCGCTCCGCAGCCGCTCGGCCCTTTCCAGCCGCTCCCGCGCGTCCTCGTCCTCAAGGCTCGACCGCGGCCGAGCGTCCGCGTCCGCGACTCGCGCCACCTGCTCTGGCGGCTCGCGAGGCGCGTCCCCCGCCTCGTCCCGGACGCCCACAGCCTCCCCGTCCGCCGCCGTCGCCGCCGCGTCCCGGTCGACCCGCGGCCGCCGGAAGCCGAAGCGCGGCCCCACGGGCGCCGGGAGCAGCGGCAGGAGCAAAGGGGACGGCAGCCGGCCGCACGCGGCCACGCTCGCGACGCGGCCGCGCCGTCGCAGGAGGGAGAGCTGCCTGGAGAGGAAGGCCAGCCGCGCCGCGTCCGACCGCAAGTAGCGCGCCTCGAAGCCCTCAGCCGGTGCGGACGCGTCCGCCGGCGTCCGCTGCTGCGGGTCCGCAGTCTGGCGCAGCAGCTCGAGGACGGCCGCGTCCCTGGACGCCTCGCGGGCCTCGCGCTGCAGAAAGGCTCGGCGGTGCGGGTTGCGGGCGGCCCGCCACCAGGGCAGGAAGCGGCCGGCGAGCGCCAGCACGCCCGCGCCCTCGAGGCTGGCGACGGCCGACAGGTCGGGCAGCTCGATCGCGCTCCGCAGGGCCGCCACCTGCACCTGCGGGTCGAGCAGCGCCAGCGCCAGCTCCTTGTGGCGGCAAGCGGCGCTCGCGCGGCCCCACGCCCTCGGGTCGTCGTCCGCACCGGCGGCCCGCGGGATGGGGACGGCCTCGAACACGAACACGGCGGTGGGGACCCGCGGTGGATGGTGGTCCGCGTCCCCCATGGGCTCGTCCCCCACGGGGTCGTCCCCAATGGACTCGTCCCCCATGGACGCCGCGTCCCGGGCGAGCAGGGCGAGCTGCGCCTCGGCGGCCGAGACGATGCCCAGCCGGTGCTCGAGGTAGTCGGCGCGCTCCTCGAGCCGCTCGAGCAGCAGCCGCTGCTCGCCCGCGTGCGTCTGGACCGCGGAGGGCCGGCCGAGCGCGTACCAGGTGGCGAAGGCCCGCCACGCGGGGCCCGCCGGCGGCTCGGGCGGGCCCGGGAGGCCCCTCGCGGCGAGCTGCTGGCGCACGAGCGGGTCGCGGGCCGCGAAGGAGAGCTCCTCGCGCAGGAAGGCCTCGCGGACGCGCTGGCGGCGCTGGCGGCTGGCGAGGAACCAGCGCGCAAAGGCGCCGGCCGCGAGCCCCGGCCGGTGCGGGCCGCCGTCCCCCGGCCTGTCGTGCCGGTCCTCGTCCGCAGGCCCGAGCTCGAGCGCCGTGGGCACCTGCACGCCCTCGCTCCGCGCGAGCTCGCACACGACGCGGGACTTGGCGGCGGCCCGCAGCTCGAGCCGGCGCTGCCGCTCCGTCATGCCCTCCCACGACACGAGGGGCGCCAGGTCCCGGTCGGCGGCCCGCGCGTCGGCGGCGGAGGAGCGGCCGGCCGCGCTCGAGCTGCTACGGACCGCCCGCTGCGGACGAGTCCCCGGCCGGAAGTCGAGCAGGAAGGTGGACCCGTCCGCCAGCTCCTCGAGCGTCACGACCGCAGCCTTGGCGGGCGCCAGGGGTCTGGGACGGCGGCCCCCGTCCGCACCCGCGTCCGCATCCGCTCGGCCGCTGGGCTCGTCCGACCCGTCCCCCAGCGGCGGGTCGTCGTCCGCTCCGCTGGCCGAGACGACGGCGCACGCCGTCTGCCGCGGACGCGCCGCGTCGGCCGTGAAGGCGGACCGGTAGACGCGCGGCTTGGCGCGCTGGAAGCTGCTCGGCAGCGAGTGCGCGTAGGGCGCGAAGGCGTCCGCCGCCGGCCGCAGGAGGTCCCCGAGCGGCGGCAAGGCCGTCCCCCCGGCCGCTCCGGATGCGGACGGAGGGAGCGGGCGCGGGCCCCCGGGCACCATGACGCGCGTGGTCGGTCGGCAGTGAAGGACGGAGTGCTGTAGTGTAGATATGAGCTGTGGGTGTGGGTGTGTGGGTTATTGTTGGACGCTGCCATTACTAGTATGGTAGGGCGACGAGCTCCACAGTCGTTGGCCACTTCAACACGTTATACCGATCGTGATTGGATAAAAACCGACCGTTTTGCGCTCCAACGACGTATTAACCGCCAATCCGACCGCGCAACCGCCACTCTTGTCCATCAACCGACCATCACTCTGTCCATTTCTCCGTCGGTTGGTGTTCCAAGCACTCAATTGAGCCGCACTGCTCGTCCGCGCTGCTCGTCCGCATCGCTCCGCTCGTCCTTCCGTCCGCTCGTCCCATCCGGCCGCATCCCGTCCCATCCTCCGCTGCGGCCATGGGACGCACGGGCCAGAAGGTGCACAAGGGCTCGCTGGGCTCGGCCCTCGTGCGCACCCAGAAGAAGTCCTCGGCCACCAACACGTCCGACATCCAGTCCAGGTAATCCCCCACCCTCCTTGGTCCCTCCGCGGCCCCCTGTGGGCCCTCCGTGGGCCCCTGCCAAGCAGCGCCGGCGTACTGACGCTCTCTATCGACGCTGGCTGCTCCACGTCGCACGCGACGGCAGCGCCGGCAAGCACGTGTCTGCGCGCGACGGCGGCGACGCGACCGTGGCCCTGGCCTCCTACCTCGAGGGCTCCTCGCTCGTACGTCCCGCCCCGTCCCGCCCCGTCCCGCCCGCCCCCTACCGTCCGTCCCAACGCTCTTAACGCTGCTGTGGCCGCCGCCCGCCCGTCCGCTCCCGACAGGACGACTTTCTCGCGAGCGCCGTGCTGGCCAACCGAGAGTTCACGGCCGTCAAGGAGCGCGTCCTGCTGCTCGACTCGCCAGGCGACGGCGGCGCCGTGCTTGTCCCGTACGTCCCCATTGTCCCCTCGTCCCCATCCGCGTCCCCATCCCCATCCACAAGGACACTAGGAGCTAACAACCAGCCCACGGACTGACACATTGGACGCCACGCAGCAAGGGGACGCAGCCCGTGCCCGAGATGAGCTTCCAGGAGCTGCGCGTGCCGCGGCGGCCGGCGTGGGACGCGAGCACGACGGCGGCCGAGCTGAACCGGCGCGAGAAGGAGAGCTTCCTGGCCTGGCGCCGCGAGCTGGCCATGCTCGAGGAGGCGTCCGAGGAGCTCGAGGTGACGCCGTTCGAGAAGAACCTCGAGGTCTGGCGGCAGCTGTGGCACGTGCGCGAGCGCTCGGACGTGGTCGTGCAGATACTGGACGCGCGCAACCCGCTCTTCTACCGCTCGAGGGACCTCGAGGCGTACGCGCGCGAGGGCGACGACGGGCCCCCGCGCCGCACGCTGCTGGTCGTCAACAAGGCCGACTTCCTCTCGGACCGCCAGCGCCGCGCCTGGGGACGGTACTTTGCCAGGGACGGCGTCCCCGTCGTCTTCTTCTCGGCCAAGCACGCGCAGGCCGAGATTGACGAGGAGGCCAAGCTGCTCAAGCACGGGTCCGCTGCGGATGCGGATGCGGATGCGGATGCGGATGCGGATGCGGACCCCACGTCCGCTGTGGACCCGTACCCGGTGCTGTCTCGCACGCAGCTGCTGGGCCACTTTTCGCGGCTGGCGGCCGAGGTGCTGGCCCAAGTCGGGGTCCGCGCCAAGGACCAGGGCCGCGTCAAGCTGGGCATGGTGGGCTTCCCGAACGTGGGCAAGAGCTCGGTGATCAACGCGCTGCTGGGCGCGTCCACGTACTCGCACAAGACGCAGCGCGTGGGCGTGGGCGCGACGCCCGGCAAGACCAAGCACTTCCAGACGCTCGTGCTGTCGGACACGCTCATGCTGTGCGACTGCCCGGGGCTCGTCTTCCCGAGCTTCGTCAACTCCAAGGCCGAGATGTACTGCGGCGGCGTGCTGCCCATCTCGCAGCTGCGCGACCACGTGGGCCCGTGCCAGCTCCTGGCGCGCCGCGTGCCCCGCCGCGTGCTCGAGCACACGTACGGGATCCGCGTGGCCGCGTCCCGGACGGCGCGCGAGACGGACCCCGTGGACGTCTACGCGCTGCTCGAGGCCTTTGCGCGCAGCCGCGGGTACGCCACCACGGGCAAGGGCGGGCCCGACACGTCCCGGGCCGCGCGCGACCTGCTGCGCGACTATGTGAATGGCAAGCTGCTCTACTGCCACCCGCCCCCGCGGCCGGATGCGGATGCGGATGATGCGGATGCGGATGATACGGATGCGGATGCGGACGCCTTTGACATTCACGCGCTGGCTAGGACCCGCTTCCCAGGGACGGCGCCGGTCGCCGCCGTTGCGGACGAGGGAGAGGACGCTGCGGACGCCGGGGGACAGGGACGGGAGGGGCCCGCGGACGAGCTGGACTTTGACACGGCGAGCGAGGACAAGCGCGCGGTGAGCAAGCGGCTCAAGAAGCACGGGCGCAAGGGCCGCAAGGGCCGCGACAAGAACCCGTACGAGGACTCGGACCTGCCGGCCGACGCCCTGGCGCCGCGCGTGCTGCAGGGCGGCGGCAAGAAGCGCCTCGACAAGCGGCGGGGCCCCCAGTCCCTCGGCTGAGGACGAAGGGACGACGGACACAACAGTCGGGCGTGGTGGCGACGGGGCCCCTTTGCTGCCACGTGATGCATCATGCATATGCGGATGGAGGATGGAGGATGGGTGAATGGATGATACGCTTAGACAGACAGACGCTCGCTCGGTTGCTCGGTCGGTCCGTCCGTCCGTCCGTCCGTCGGTCCACACGGGTCGGGAGAGTGTCACGTGTATATTCCGCACTGCGGCCAGGGGACGACGGCCAACGTCCGCACCTGCTTGTCCGGTCGGTCCCATGGGTCCGCTTGTACGGTGGGTTTTTGGTCCCATGGGTCCCATGGGTCCCGTCGGTCCCGTCGGTCATGGGAGGGAGGGGGTCCGCTCGGGTCTTCTTCGCCCCTCGCGTCCCCCCTACCTACGTCCTGCGTCCCCACGCACGCGCGCCCGCGGCAGCTACTGCGCGCGGTCCTCGTCCATGGCGTCGGCGTTAAAGGTGAATCCTGGGAACTGGGCCTTGTCCCTGGCGGTGGCGCTCATGTTGGTGGTGACGACCGAGTCGACGGGCTTCTCGGCCGTGAACTCGACGTCGAAGTTGCTCGTGTCCATGGACCCGAGGCGGTTGGGCGGCTTGAACTCGGGCGCGACCTCGCGGCGCATGACGGCGTCCCAGTCCATGCCCTTGAAGAAGGGGTGGGCCTTGATCTCCTCGGCGTCCGTGGGGCCCGAGCCGAGCCGGTCGGCCACCTTGCGCGTGAGCAGCCCCGTGAGCAGGTCCTTGGCCTCGGCCGACATGAAGGACGGGAAGCGCAGCGGCGCGTTGAGGATCTTGTCGTACATGCGCTGCATGTTCTGGTCGTAGAAGGGCGGCAGGCCCGTGAGCATCTCGTAGATGAGCGTGCCGAGGCTCCACCAGTCGACCGCCTTGCCGTGGCCCTTGTTCTCCAGGATCTCGGGCGCCAGGTACTCGGGCGTGCCGCAGAACGTCTTGGTGCCGCCCACGGCGCCCGCGCCCGTCACGGCCTCCTTGGACAGCCCAAAGTCCGTCAGCTTGAGGTGGCCCTCGAGGTCCAGCAGGATGTTCTCGGGCTTGAGGTCGCGGTAGATAATGTCGTGGCGGTGCAGCTCCTGCAGCGCCAGCACGATCTCGGCCGCGAACAGCCGCGCCTTCTGCTGCGAGAACCGCCGGTCCTTCTTGAGCCAGAAGAAGAGCTCGCCGCCGCCGCAGTAGTCCATCACCAGGTACAGCTTCTCCGGGGTCTGCTCGCATGGATCAGCGTAATGCATTGTGTTGAAATGTCGTCAGTACATGCCCCGACACTGCCCGTCCCGCAATGGGGGACGCGCAGGTAACCTTCACACGAATCAGTACACTTGACCGATGCAACCAAGCGGTATTGCGTACCTGGAAGGCGTACGAGAGCGTCGTCAGGTACGGGTGCTTGATGTTCTGCAGGATGGAGCGCTCCGTGCGCGTGTGCAGCAGCTGGTTGCGCTTGACCAGCGCCGCCTTGCGCAGCGTCTTCATGGCGTAGATGGTCTTGGTGTCCTTCTTGCGCACCATCATGACCTTGCCGAACGAGCCCTTGCCCAGCACCTTGAGCAGGTCAAAGTCCTCCACGTGCACTTTGACCATGGGCCCGCGCGCGGACGAGCCCATGTCCTCGATCGCCACCTGCTCAATCTTCTCCAGGTCGTCCTCCTCCAGGTCCGCTAGTGGTGGGGGGACAAAGGGGACAGAGCAGGTTAGGACGAACGACACGCACGCACCCACGCACGGCTCCTATTGCGCCACGTACACTCGGCCTCGTCCCCCGAGGACGGGGGCGCCCCCTGCTGCTGCTGCTGCTGGTACTGTTGCTGCTGCTGGTGCTGGTGGCCCCCTGCGTGGTGCGACTGCGGGGCCGCGGGAGGGTACGCGGTGCTGCTCTGCGGCGGGTACGAGGGCGCGGCGGGCGCGCTCACGCCGGCGTCGCGGCCGCCGGTGGCGTGCTGGTTGAACTTGAAGCCGCGCGAGTCGCTCTTGATCGGCGGGCGCATGCTGCGGCCGCCCTTGGAGCCCTTGTTGCCCATGCTGGCGCGTGCGGTCGGTCGGTCGGTCGGTCGGAGGGTCGAGAGGGGAGGGACGAGAGGAGGGGGAGGTACTCGCTGTACCCGACGGACGCAGGGGGTCGACCACGTGGACGGACGGAAGGAGCGGGAATGAAGGAGGAGGAGGAACGGACCGGACCGAGAGGGAGAGCGAGGAGGTGGCGACTGCGCGACCGACCGACCGACGGCGAGGAGCCAGCAGCTGTGCATGTACGGTACAGTACTAGCCGTATTTTACGTGTAACCCTGATGACTGTTTTTTTGCTCCATTAGAAATAGATATATTCGGTTTTAGAAATTCTCGAGCGAGAATTTTTTTTACAATTTTTTTATTAAATTTTACCTCTGTGAATTCACATAATCAGAACCACGCGCAGGCCTGTTGGGTGGTTTTGCTCCATTAGAAATTGTGAGAATGGATATCTCTCTGAACTGACTCGATTGTTGGAGATATATAGCCAGTTTCTAATTTTAATAATGATTGTTTTGCTATAATTTTGACCAACACTCTACATCGACGACACGACAAAAGACCAACGCTCGGTGCTGCTGACGTACTGTAAACCGAACGACCGGACGACGATGGTGGTTACAGCACGTGAAAAATAACGGTACAGTAGAGAAAAAGAACGGCGTTATTTTCACCCCAAACAGTATACAGGTGGTAAAAAGATGGCTTCAGTGTTGGCCACCAGGGAAAGGTGACCGGATAAGTACGCGTATACTTTGACGTATATCCGAAAACAATTAGACAATTTCACCATATTTTTAGCAAAGATCGATATCCCAAATTTCATTTTTATTCACATGGTGTAGGTGTTAAACAAGGATTCTACTGATTTAGCTATTATCACTTTTGGCTATTATAGCTTGAAAACACAGTATCTTTTGAAAAGTGATAGGACCGAAGTGATGGCTACTAGACAGGTCCGGGAGTATACGCTAGCTTGTATAATTGTTTTCATACATGTATGGTAGTACACATGCATGCATCGTGTTTTTGTTTTTCGAGGAGGGATTAACAGTCTCCCAAAAGTTTTATATATTTATACTTTCAATTGTATTTACAAATATTTTTTGATTATCATATTTTGTATGATTACGTATGACATTTTCCTTCAAAACGATTTAAAAGATATTCATAATTTGTTGCAGACAAAGAGGAAGGAGGAAATCTACCAAAATTTTGTCATTATTCTCTCAGCGACTGCATGAGAGCTAGACGTTTCCTTGGCGGTGCAAGTTCTGTATTTTTTAGAAACCATGAATAAGCAAGTAGCTTGGCTGCTGTATAAGCATAAAAACATGCATTATACTTGGATTTAGTATGTTTTGATTTTTTTTTATTTTTCTATGCAACCAAATCCACTTGAGATGGGTAAGGCCCGGTACCTACCATTTCGTTTAGGGGATTTTTGCATTTAGGTTTCCTGATTTTCGCTCGATTTTGCCTAAATACGGACTATTTAGAGATTCTCATGTAGGTATCCATCAAATCACGATTTCAAATTGTAATCGAAACCTAATGTGTCATTTACGTTCAAAATAGCCCCTTTCTATTCTATATCAGTGATTTTAGTCTATATCTGTAAACTTTGGAAGGGAAGTGTTCCCCGTGTCTTTGTCCAATGTACTCGAAAAGGTACCGGTCTAACGACAGAATCCACTTTCCAGGTAAATGATTGGCTGACCAGAATCGGTCCGTATCCAAGCTCTATACGTTAAACTATGGAGCATACTCCTGCGAATACAAACGGAGATGTGCTTTCATGTACCTATTACGTGAGTCTAATCCTTTACGATTTAGAAAGAATGTGCCCACAGACATGTCAAACTGCCAAAAAGTGCACTTACAGTAACAGAAGGAGAGCAAATGTACCCACGAACACGATCAAAACACGGTACAGTTGTTGTGGCAAACAATGCGATTTTATATTATAATGAAAACTAAAAAAGTTGTATATCCACAACTGTTTACAAATTGCGTAAACACTTCGTTGAGGGTTTTCTATTTTAGTTGCGACATGCCATTTTTGTTTCTTAAGTTTGACTAGCACGAGCATGCGACGTGTGATATCGTATGATCTGTAGGCACAGTACCTACTTTGTTTTTTTTTGTTCCAGGAGCTCTGTTTAAATCAGTTGACTTGCTTTTGGTATGGTCGAAAAAATAGTCATAGGCAGTTTTTCGGGCACGGCCCCGATTGTATTCGATATTCATGGTCAAAACGCTATACGTTATCTTGATATTTGTAAGGACCGTAGTTGATTTTGGATTCCATTAC
>JAADXZ010000571.1:0-17848 GCA_023338055.1 Phytopythium mirpurense | reverse complement strand
AGCGAGCACAGACCGTGACAACTGATGGCGTAGCGGTGGTCAAGGCGTCGCTTGTCACCGACATCGAGCACTGCATCACGTTCTTCATTGGTGTGCCTAGCGTCACCGAACGGGGCCTGCTGGAGTTCATTCAGAGCTTGTACGGTGGGAACCGAGAGCATGACACCCCCAAGGCTTTGGACTTCCGACATCTACACCGCGTTGCATCAGTCTTCGATGTCGCACGTCTGTTTCCAGGTGAGGTCAGGAGCAAGTGCAGCTGTATCCCGTGTATTGTTCCTCCTCATGCTCAGTAGTTGATTCATCTGACGCTTGTGCCACTCACTTTGTCGTTGCTAGTGCTCGTCTTCCCGTCCTGCGACCGCTCATGACTCGCGCCCTTTCCTGCGGAATGTCAAATCATGACCATCACTCTCATAAACATAGCTTAAATTTTGTAAGTACCCACGGTACCGCCTTGAAGCCTGACCCAACTTCTTTCCCCTTCAGCGATTGCACCCAACACCCGATCACTGGGTGATTCACCCGATCTACCGCAGACCGACGTTCGAGAAAGGCCGACACGAGGGAGAAAAAGCATGCACCGCGCGGCTCTCTCTACGGCCCGCGGCGGCCTCCGCGCCTCATGGGGGCCGACGTCCACCCGCCTGGTGTTCGCGGTGTCTCCGCCCGTGGGGCGGTCGGCGCTGGCGCTCTCGAGCCGCGCGCGGGGGCCAACGAGCACGACCAGCTCGCTGTTCCACCTGCAGCGGCGCCACCAGAACTACCGCGCGGGCGACTGGACGCGCTCCAAGAAGCTGCGCGGCGTGCGGCCCGAGGCGGTGATGGCGAGCCTCATCGCCGCGAACGTCGTGGTGACCATGTTCTGGTACCGCGCGCGCCGGTCGCCGTATGGCGAGCGCTTCATGCTGACCAAGTTCACGACGTCGCCGCAGCACATTGAGACTGGCCGGTACTACACGCTGCTCACGTCGACGTTCAGCCACGCCGACGTGGGCCACCTGACGACCAACATGATCGGGCTGTACTTCTTCGGGCACCAGATCTGCGAGGTGCTCGGCAACAAGCGCTTCCTCGGGCTCTACCTCGCCAGCGGCGTGCTCTCGTCGCTCGGCGCCGTGCTCGAGCAGAAGCGCGAGGGCCGCAGCAGCTTCAACCTGGGCGCGAGTGGCGCCGTGAACAGCATCACCGCCTTGAGCGTGCTGCTCTTCCCGCACTCGACGCTGCTCATCTTCGGCATCGTCCCCATGCCCGCGTGGGTCGCCGGCTCGCTCTTCATCTCCAAGGACGCCTATTCGTGGCTGACGGACCGCCGCGACGGCATCGGGCACTTTGCCCACTTGAGCGGCGCGCTCTGCGGCGGGCTCTACTTCGCGTACCTCCGCCGGTCCGGTGCGCTGCGTCGCTTCCGCTAACTCCGTCGTGTGGTGCGAACCGACAGGAGAGCGAGGGAGAGAGAAGACGTCATTGCAATGAACCGCGTGCGAGCGTTGACCCGGGCCGGTCGAAGCCTGTAGCAACAATCGATTGTGCGCAAGACACTTGAGACGTCAGTGCGGGTTTCGTCGCGCCGTTTGTTGCCTACGCTAGCTCGCTCACGTCGTCTCGGATGTTGGACATGGCAGTCTGGACACTCGTTGGACGACGGCATCCGTCCGCACTCACTCGAACATCAGTAGCAAGGCGGAGATAGTGATGCAGCCCCCGCCTCTCCACGGTGCTGGCACATGGTCCAGACGCCTCGCCGTGCCATGACTTTGCTCTCGTACAGTCCTCGTGGCACGATTCCGAGTGCAGCTAGGGACATAGAGTGAAAGTCCCAGCCCCAGCTTCCGTGATCACTTTCTTCATGAACCAGGTTACTCCATGGTAGGCGCGTGCCGAGGTGCCGAGGACGCTGGAAACATAAAAAGACACTTTACTGTGCTTCCCTATAATTTAGATATTTTCTAGAATTATGTTGTAATTATCTAAAAAATGGAAACTTGGGCGAGTGAGAAATTCGTTTTGAGGATTCGTTTATACTAGTGAATTGATTCATTCAAATTTCATTCACTTACTTATCAACTTTTGAAGGCTGCTTGAAAAATCGATTTTGTAACCGGGCTCGGTTACAGACTCACACTGGCGGTGACTATAGGAAGCGTAAGCTAAATATAAATTTATTCAAATCTCGAATAGAATTTACAAATAACTAAACTCTCATGTTTGAAGAAAATTGAGAACTGAATTGAATGGTGTTAAGGCGCCCCGCAAGACGGGCGCCATGGTTTCTAACCTCTAAAACTGAGTATAAACTGTGACAGGCTCTCATGGCTGGACGTGAGAGCCCGACGTGCATCCGTGCACGCTGATTGGTAGAAAGGCCAGGCTTTCCCACCAATGGAAAGACTGAAAGAGCGAGGACCAGCCACAGCTAGGCTGTCCTAAAATAGGCAAAGACTAATGTAGGACACACTAGTCAGGTAGAAACCATCCTCGCGTGGTGTGTCCTACACCACGCACAAGCACACCGTATTTACAGTGTGCTTGTGGCGTACCCCGAGTACGCCACGTGTAACCCCGTTACAGTATTTGTGAGTAATCCCCAGCGAATTGCAGGTATTTGTTGGGATCAGAGCGTATCTATTTCTTTTCTGCTTCACGGCTCCTAGTCAGAGCCTTATAAGACAGTGACTGAGTGTGTGCTCGCATAGTATCTTCTATATACTAGTGCGTGTGTGTGAGTTCCTCGTTATCGATTCGGTGACTGGACTGTGTGTATGGCTTTGTGTGTCCGCCCCGGTTTGTATCTGGGCGTGTTACAAGGACCCGATCAAAAGGGCCAAAACAACGGGGTTACACAACGTGAGATTGATCAGGGAGAGCCTTTGCATTAGTTGTATTGGAGCGTCCCGGAGTGTACACAGTATCAGCCCCTGCTTATGCCGCTCTGTACTTGGTTTCTGGGATTACGCCTAGTTAGCGGGCTGGAGCCTTGGTCCTTCGGGGTTTTGGCGATTTACCTCATCACAGCAGCTTCCAGCGCTTCACGCGCAGCAACGTCTCGCTAGAGTAGATCAGGTTCTTGTGGTCCGTGTGGACCACAAGGGAATCCGGTCAACGTCGTGCTGTACTCCTTGAGCATCTCCACGATCGAGAGCAGCTCCAGCTTCATGGTCGTGTAGTTCTGCTGCGCCGGCGTCAAGCTCCTGGAGTAGCACACAATGATCATGTCATGCTGCTGAATCAAGCCGCCGAGCTGTTTGCCACTGGCGTCCGCGTACAGGTCGAACAGCTGCGTGAAGTCAGGTAACGACAAGAGCACGTTCCGCGCGAGCGCGCTCTTGACGCCATCAAACGCTTCCTGCTCCGTCGACGTCCAGAATAACGTAACCTTGTCGGACGTGAGCCGTGTCAGCTGCTTGAGCAGCGCCGACCGACTCGCCACCATCTCGCGGTAGAAGTTGATCGTGCTCAAGAACCTGCACAGCTGGCGCTTGTTCTTCGGAATGGTGATCGCCTGGATCGTGCGGACTTTCATTTCCTGCGGCTTGATGCCGTCAGGGGTGAGGAGGATCCAGAGGTACTCCACGGTCGAGGCCAAGATTTGATAGTTCTTGCCGTTCAGCGTCATGCGTGCTGCTGGAGTCGCTCAAGCACGATGCGCAGATGCTGCAGGTGGCCCTCGTACGTATGTGAGAGCACGCAGGTCGTCGAGGCACATTCACGAAGTCTAGGTCGCCGAAGATGCGCTCCATGCACGCCTGTTATTCGTTTGGCGCCGTGGACACGCCCATCGGCAGCCGCTTGTATTGATACTTGCCGAAGGGCAGGCAGAACTCAGTCAGCGCGCGGATCACTTCCGTGAGCTGCCGCGCGTAGTAGTCCATTGTGACGTCCATAGTCGAAAAGATCTTGGCGCCACCCAAACTGATCATGATGTCGCGATCCAGCGGGACGTAGTAGGGGCTGCGCTTCAAGTACTTGTTGAGCGCGCGGAAGTCGAACAGCAGTCGGAACCGACAGTCTGGCTTTGCGATGAAAAAGGCGGGTAACGAAATATCCAAGTCATCGACGTTGCGTGCCTTCGCGTGTGCCTGCAAGTCAAGCCAGAACTTACTGCTTTCGACAACAGCGTCATGCTGTTGGATGACGAGCTCGACTCTTTGAAGAGACGCCCAGCCGACAACGCGATCACTACCACCACGAAGGGCTGGAAGTCGGAGCTACTCAAGACTGTCAACCGTAAGACGGACTGTATCACTCGACCAGAGAACCACCCTGCCAACACTGACAATGCACCCCACACAGTGGGCGTCCTCCTATGCAGAATCGAAATTTTGCACTCACTGATCGATCAAGTCAAGCGTCGTCTGAGCGCGGTGACAGCTGATGGTGGGTCCGACACACTGCTGGAGACCAGTCTTTGCCCTACAAGCGCTGCCTTTAGGACTACCACGCGTAGTACGAAGCGCTCCAGCAAGTTGTGGAATGGAGCTCGATACATGAAACGAGCCAAGGTAATGCATTTTTGCTTGGATAATCGATCAGTGTTGTGTCACTACTCCTATCGATCGCGCGTTTGCCTCGCTTGGTTATATTGGGGGCGAAATGCATTGCTCCGCTTGAAATTCTCGACCAGCGCACCTCGAACCCACGCTGAGTTCCTTGGCACCTCGGCTTCAACCTCCGTGCCCGACGACGTGTAGAGAACTCAGTATGAAGGTAAGTCTTGTAGAGCCACCGTTGTCTCCCGGGCAGCATCTTGAATGGAACCTGCGAGCTCGTCATCCTCTTGGATAGTGAAGCTGGGGCTCCACTAAGCGCCAATAAAGGTACCAATTATGGGATATGTAAACGGCCACAATCAACTGAGGCACGCTTGTGAAGGAAACCTCGAGTGGAGTCCTGAATATGAGCCACTTACGTACCTGTAGCGCGAACGCCATCTCGATTCGAATCCGATGCTGGTTCAGGTGGAAGTTGTAGCTATCGCGATAGACCGTAGCGATCTCGGGCCGAGGGAACGCGGTAAGCAGCACGTTGCTAATGTACACGCATTGTCACCGACAACGAACAGACCCGGCGGGAGTGCGTCGACGGTGTCTGCTAATCCCCAGTTCCGCTAAGCCAAGACGTCACTAGCCCCTCCTGCGCTCAATCGAGCTACGGCTGTGAAGCGGCTGTGGTGATCGCAGCAGGCCCGGACGTTCACACGACTGCGATCTACTCAAATGTTACAAGTGACATTCTGTAGCCCCTGACAAACTGGGCTTCGCATAGCAGGAGCTGCGCTCGTCCATTTCAGTCGATTCGCTGGCGCTCGAGGCTGCGACGCTGAGCTTCGTCAGGAACAGCATCAGTTGGAGCTAAAGTGCGATGATTGGCGGTGTGATCATTGTCATGATAGGGTGGAATGAAACTGGAAATGAAGTGCCGGGATCGGCTGCATGAGAAAGGACGGTTCGAGATGTAAATTACGTAAATAATTCGTAAACTACGTTGTTTGGCAGGTCGTGGCACTTTGCCACTGCCACAATCAACAACTTAGAAAAAACTATCGATTCTAGCCAAGTATTGTCGGTAAATTTTACCAGCTCTACCAGTCAGAATACCGGTTGCTAAAACCGGAGTACGAGCTAACTACCGGTACTGTACCGGAATAATTATAAGACTAGCTTCCATTTTGAATTAAAATAATTACGTATTACGATGAAAAAATTCACACCTGTCACGATGTACTGATTCGTTCTCAACATAGTATGTATAGCTTACAAAATCGTGTATAATACGTATACCTTACAGTATACTTGGTGGTCGGTGGTCGTCTACATTGTGATTCGACTTCCTGAGGCGATTCCGCAAGAAGCAAAAGCAGTGCTTTCTGCACATGTTGAGTGCCCACAGAACAGCAAATGCGCCGAACTGGGAAGCATGCGTTCATCGGACATTGGCACCCCTCAAATCGCCGCGTCGCCGCGCGTCACTCGAAACGTTCAGCGACTCGTGCCGGTTCTGCAGCTTTAGTCAAGCGTCATTTCGTTTGAAATAAGTACTCAGCATCCAAATCATTTTGATCAAAAAATGATGATATAAAATTTAAGCTTACTTATTTCAAATATATTAATACTCATGATAACATCAAAGTGTGAGATACATTTAATATAAAAGGTTTCAGATATCCTGGCGTCTGGTGCTGCGCAATGAGCAGCGCACCACTCTTGGAACGAGCCGAGAGGATGCCCAAGCCACACCGAGGTGATGGCAACCAGCGAGATGCGCCGACGTCACTAGGTACAGTACGCGACTGAAGAAGAAGAGAATGCGAGTGACTCGCCGAGCCTCTGGCGTTCGCTGATTCCCTTGTCCTCCTTCACTCCCGAAAGGGCCCGGCACTGTGCGTGTCAAGCAAGCACAAGGTTCAGTCCTCCAAGCCCATCAAAGTACGTACGTAGTTACCATCGAAAGTTGGCCGTACTGTATTGAGAGTACGAGACGGCACTCTATGTATCAATTGACTGCAAACTTGCCTGTCAAGCGGCATGGCAGCACCAGAATGCGGCGGTCAAGCAGCTCGCAAGTCAAGGAAACTACAGTAGGCATTTGCATGTGGGTCACCGGATGGCTGGGGATGGAATTGGGGATCTCCATCGCCAGTCACCCGGTGACTCGCACAGCGTCACGAATCCATGGACCAATGAGACTCCGCCGGTCGGTCCGGAGCGGGACGGGGTCGTCCCCTCCTTCTCTTCAGGACAGCCCCATCTCCTCCTCAATTGCGGACTGATGCAAGATGGCAAGCGGACCGCTCCCAGCCGGCCGGTGCGTTGGCCCCCCCCCCACCACCACCACAGGGGATCTCCATTCTGCGTTTTTGTCGGTCGTGGGGACGCGGTCGAGGACAGGACGACGGCGACGACGGGATATCCACGGACGGACGGCTGCGAATCATCACCATCATCACCATCATCACCACCACCACCACCACCATGTTCCAAGAGGACGCGGCGGGCCCCAAGTCGGCGCTGTCCTTCATCCTGAACCCGTCCGAGGCCGAGGCCCCGCACTCGCCCTTTGAGTCAGCGGACAGCGACTCGCCGACGCTATCGCCACGAAGCAGGGACGCGTCCGGCTCGGACATGGACGATGAGGACGCGGACGCGGACGCGGACATTGCCGAGGAGGGCGCGCGGCTGTCGGACCTGCACATCGGCGGCCGCAGCCTGCTCTCGGGCGGGGACCTCGTGGAGATGCGCGTGACGCAGCTGCTGTCCGAGGGCAACCACCACGGCAAGATGCGCGTGCGCAAGGCGTCCATCTGCGCGCAGGCCAACTGCGGACGCGCGGCCGTGTCCCGCGGCCGCTGCGTGCGCCACGGGGGCGGCTCGCGCTGCACGTTCCCCAACTGCACGCACGGCGCGCGGCTGTACAACCGGTGCTTCCACCACGGCGGCTGCAAGCTCTGCAAGGTCGACGGGTGCACTAGCAAGGCCAAGCGCTACGGCTACTGCTGGTCCCATGGCGGCGGTGCGTTCATGGGCTTGATTCATGTGGGTGTCCATCACATCTGCGGATGAAATGGGGGGGGGCTAATGTGATTTATGACGTTTTTTTAATGCTATTCGTCGATTTAGGACACATTTGCGACGCGCCCGGGTGCTCCAAGGTGGCGGCGCCCGGCGGCTTTTGCTGGGCGCACGGCGGCGGTAACCGCTGCAAGATGGACGGCTGCAACCGGCGCTCGTACCAGAAGCACAACTACTTTTGCAAGCAGCACATTGGCTCGGCGCCTTAGCGGGAGCCAACCGCCGGTCTGGTAGCCTGTCGCGCTGTACTCTACCTATCTACATGGGCCTCGTGAGGTATGAACGAGCGGCCCCAACGCGCGTGGGCGTCCGTCCAGGAAGACGCCGCGGCGCTCGTGTGTTCTTTTTGGGAAAACCATTAGTGTGAATTATCGAATCGAAAACATTTAATTATACTGTCCTTGAACACAAACCATTACATTTGCCAAGTAATATATGTAATATATTGTACGGTAATACCGTACGGTCCACTTCAACGTCAACATGGTCAAGCCGTCGCGTCCATACAAAGGAATTAATTACCACAATGCACTGAGAATTCAATTCCTTGCGTCCATGTTGCGTGCTTAATGTGCGTACTGCTACACTACTAACCAAGACCACACATACCTTGATGCTTAGCCAGTGGACCCATACGAGAGCGCGCGGGTCCGAGCGAGCCCGTCCTCCACGGCGGCGGCCTTGTCTGCGTGATGGTGGTGCACCACGCGCCTCGGTGTGGACAGCATGGCGGCCATGGTGGGCGTCACTGGGGCGGTGGCGAGCGCCGAGCGCAGCGCCACGTCCTGCTGCATCTCCTTGGAGTCGAGCAGCAGGCGCTTGGCCTCGGCGTCCGTCACGTCGTCGGCGACGGCGTCCGCCTCGGCCTGGCGCACGGCTCGGCGCGCCATCTCGCGCCAGTCGAGCCTGGCGAGCGCGCCGGACATGAGCAGAAACTTGGCCGCCTCGCCGCCGACGCTGCCCCACCAGAGCCCGTCAAGGCCGCCGCGCAGCGCGATGCCCAGGGCGTACGAGAGCGGCAGCATGAGCAGCCACGAGCCCGTCAGCGTGATGGTCACGAGCGTCGACGCGAGCGCCATGGCCTCGACGACGGCGGCCAAAATGATGTGAAGCCCCGATACGAAGACGGCCGTGCAGAAGACGGGGAGCACGCCCTCGATGAGCCCCGAGACGACCGGGTCGGGCGTGAAGAGCGCGATGAGCGGACCGCGCAGCACAAGCACAGCCACGGCCGCGGCGGCCGCCGCCAGCCCGCCGAGCGTGAAGCCTACGATGAGCGTGCGCTGCGCAAGCCGCGGCGCGTTGGCGCCGAGGAAGTTGGCCACGCGCACCTGCGTGGGGAGGCCGAAGCCCCAGTAGACGCCGAAGATGAGCCCCCAGAGGTTGAAGAGCACGCTGTTGGCCGCGAGCCGCGTCGGGCCGAGCGAAGCCGCGATGGCCGCCAGCACGTTGTAGACCCACTCGTCGAGCGCAAAGTTGAGCGTCATGCCGGCGGCCAGCGACACGAAGGCGCGCACGCGGTCGGGCTGCAGGCAGGCGTGCAGGTCGACGCGCGGCGCGTCCGGCCACGTGCTGGCGTGGTGCTGCTTGTACCAGAAGGCGTAGGCGACGAGCGCCACGGGCTGGAAAGTGCTCGAGATGGACTGCGCGATGGGCGAGCCGATAAAGCCAAGCCCCGGGAGCCCGAGCGGCGCGCAGCCGTAGATGCACAGCCAGTTGGCGAGCAGGCAGACGCCGACCGTGGCGATGCTGATGACCGTCGCGGGCGCCACGATTTCCTGCGCCTGCAGGTACTGGCGCAGCGCGCAGTAGACGCCCTGAGGGAGCACGCTGGGCGCGAGCAGCTTGGCGTACGTGGCCGCGAGCACGAGCACGCGCTCGTCGTCCGTCACGACGCTTAGTATGCGGTCCACGTAGAAGAAGGACGCGACCACGGGCACCGACAGCGCCGTGAGGAAGAGCAGCGCGAGCTGCAGCCAGACGCCCACGAGCAGCAGGTTGCGCGCGCCAAAGGCCTGTCCGCACAGCGTGCAGATGGACGTGGCCGAGCCGAGGATGAGCATCTGCACGCCGCTGGTCCAGATGCCGGCCAGCGCGCCGGCCGCGAGCTCGTCCGAGCCCAGGTGGCCCAGGAACGCCGTGCTGATGGTCGACAGCGAGATGCGGCAGAAGGTCGCCACGCTCACCTGCCACCCCATGGACCAGATCGCGCACGCCTCCTGCGTGTACGTGGGCGCGGCCAGCTCCTCCGCAGCCTCGCGCGTCGCGTCAGGCGCTGCTGGCTTGGCCACGGACGGCGGCGGCATCGCGAGCAGCGCGTCGGCCTCGGCGTGGTGGTCCTCGCCCTGCTCCGTCATGCTTCAACTGTAGAAGGTGAACTGGACTGGCTGGCGACTTGGAAGAGACTGGAGAGGTTGACGGGACGCCGCGCTGCGTGTGGCTGGCTGGCTGGCTGGCTGGCTACCAACGCGCGCGCATGGGGCGGCCGCACTGGTTCTATGCGTCGCCAGTCGACAGCATGCGCTCGCATTCGATTCGTCGACGGGTCGTGGAGATTTCCCAAGAGCTCCGCAAGGAATAGGTTCATGTAAATTACAAAAAGAGTACAATATATCTAGGGAAGCGTATGTTTGGATACGGTGGCAAATACTCATATATGTAATATAAGGAATTATCTTGCTTAGAATCTGAGGGCAGAAATATCGCATTTTCAGTTCTACCGTGTCTTCCATAAATATTGAAATCACAGATAATAATTTATGGGTGTTAGTGTACAGAGGCAGAAGTAAAAAAGTGGAAGCTTCACTCCCAAAATCTTCGACGACCTTTCGGATCTACATACAATTCAATAGACTAACCAGTGTGGCAGGAAGGAAGAGGAAGCTTTTCGGAAGAAGCGGTGCAGGACACAGAGAGCTAGCTACCTGGCTGTAACCATTCGCGCTTTGGGGCCCTCCAGCGCCTCTCCACGCCCCCTCCAGCGTCCTCAGCATCGGCCGAAGCGGAGCGGCCATGGCCTCGTACGTGACGCGCCGGCTGCTGCGCTCGACGCTCCCACAGGCGGCGGATCCGCCCCAAGCAAAGCCAGAGCGCCGGCCGAAGATGCGCTCTCGGCGCGGGGACAAGACCAAGGAGAAGCGCTCTATTGCGATGGAACCGGACGAGAACAAGCGGGAGGGCAGTAACGAGGACGACGAGCACGACGCGGCGACTGTGGGCGACGGACAAGACGGGACGGGGACTACGGGCTCGCTGCACGGGCTGGAGCTGCTCATTGACGTCAACTACGCCAAGGATCTGTGGGCCGAGGCGCGCGTGCTGGACCTGGACGTGGACAAGCGCCAGGTATTCGTGCACTACATGGGCTGGAACGCGCGCTACGACGCGTGGGTCCGGCCCAAGCTGATCGCCGCGCACGGCAGCCGCTCGAGTACGACCTTTAGCGTTCGATTACAGCACGCATTGCCCATTGAGGACGATTGACTGACTGACGCGCTGTGTGTGCGTGTGTGCTGCTGTCTTGACAGAGGCCGCAACCAAGAAGGATATGAGCTGGGACGGGGTCCACTCGCTGTTTGAGCCAGCCGGAGCGTCCGCGCCGAGGAAGAAGAGCAAGCGGCGGGTGGTTCGGCGTAGTGCGACGCCCAAGGCCAAGTCAGACAAGCACAAGCGAAGGGGGAGCGCTGGCAGTGCTGTCAGCGACGATATCAAGTCGGTGAAGGCTCCTACGTCACCGGAAGTCACGAAGAAGCGTCCGGTGGAGAGAAGCACTACCATGGAAGAAGATGAAGGTGGTGGTGATGCTGTCGACGTGGCGCCGAGAAGCAGTCGAACCCGCGCTAGCAAACGAAGCGAAAGGCCGCATCACGCCCTAGACACTCCGGTATCAACTGCGCGTGACTGCGCTCCCTCATCGACCCCGAGCGCTGTTGACACGAGCGAGAGCAATGGAGACGCAGTTTGCAAGGAAGAGGAGACGCCGCAAGCGGATACCGCTCCGACTACAAACCTTGGCAAGGTCGAGGCTAGTCGCTCTTTACGTTACCGAAGTGAGAAGCGCCGAGGCCGCGGACGCAAAGGACAAGACGACGCGTCGTCCGAGTCGGAGTACTCCGATCACGATGACAGCGACGTGGAAGAGGAGGATGACGCCAGTGACGAAGAAGAGGTGCGGCGGCTCCGGAAGAGACGTAAGCAGAAGGAGCAGGGGCACTCGGAGGGCGACGAGGAAGATGCCAGCGACGGCGCGTCCAAGGGCAAAGGCCCTGCGACTCGGCGCTCCGAGCGACGGGCAGTGAACACCAAGACGCACCCCCTGCCGCAGTCTGTCCCCCGAGCATCAACACCGTTGAGTGGAGACAGGGGTGCGACGCGCGAGCATCTGGCTGCGATCTTCCGGCAACGAGTGTACCAGCAGCAGCTGATGCAAGTGACTCGAGCCGAGCTGCAAGCCCAAGGGCCACAAGGGACGGAGGCGGCGCCAGTGGTTGCTGCTTCTCCCCCAGCATCGACCGCAGCCACCGCTCGTCCTCGACGGGGAGTCGGTCGACAGAGCAGCAAGAAGAGCGCAGCAGCATCGACGGCCGCGCCCGTCGTGGGTCCAGACCCACAGTTGGCAGCCTACTACCATTACCACAATATGATGATAGCGCAGGCGTACATGGCGGCGGACCCGAAGGAGATCCAGGAGCGGCTGCGCACCATGGAGCAGCATCGCGCCCTCCAGCTGCAGGCGTACTACCAGCAGTTGGAGTCGACGCGCGCGCGAAACGTCAAGTCGATCGAGGACACGCAGGCGTTTATGGCCAAGAGCGCGAGCGCGTGGCAGAAGCAGGCGCTTGACGCCCAGTCGGGAGCCACTTCCGGAGCACACGAGGGCTCCTCGAGCGTCGACTCGGCCCCGCTCAAGAGCTTGGACGACTTGGCCAAGTCGCTGGAGAGCAGCAAGGCGGCTACCACTGGCGCTGGAGAAGACAGCCCCCGAGACGCGTCGGCACAAGAACTTGTCGGTTCGAAAGGAGTGGCAACGTCGAGCGACAAGAGTGCCAATGCGGATGGCGGCAAGGCTCCGTCGGGTGAGCCGGACGTGCCTCGAGGCGACATTTTGTACGAGTTTGTGCTGTGAGAGCGGCTTCCGCAGTGTATACCAGACAGAGGAGAAGTGCATCATGGCTATTCGTTACATCCTGCAAGGATACATAAATTGGTCCGCCGTCACTTCAACATGCCAAAAAGGCCATCTCGGAGCACACAAGTACAAGTTTGTGATGCACTTCAACAAAGTGATGTTGGTCCAATTTGGTCCACCGAGCACAAAATGGTCCCTGTGACGTCTTGAACAGCGCGCGAAATCGGTGGCGGGAGATTATATAAAAGCTCGCTCTTGTATTGCAACGCAACACGGTACATACACCGTCCACCACACCCGCCCCTTTTATGTCGATTTACTTGATTTTTGTATGTGACTAGGACAAGAATGACACAACGACGCAAAGCGAAGGGGCTTTGGGAACCCAACGAGGAGCTACCGGTACTCGGGTGGTGTCGACCTGCACGTTACTGCTACAGCGCCCGCGGCTCGAGGACAAGCGGCGTGACGCCATGGAGGACTCCTCGCTGGAGCTCATGGAGCTGGACAGCTCTCCGCGCGGCCCGCGGCGGTCGCGGGGGCGCCAGAGGGACGTCGAGAGTGTCTCGAGCAACGAGAGCGACGCGGGCGAGGCCGAGTGGACGCCCGGCGCGGACGCGGAGGACGACGCGGACAACAGCGAGAGCTCGTCCAGCAGTAGTGACGACGAGGAGGACGATGAAGAGGAGGAGGAGGAGGAGGAGACGGGCGGCAGCGACTCGGAGGACTTTATCGTGGTCGACGACGACGACGGCGTCGAAGCCGTGCCGTCCAGTACCAAGCGCCGGCGCAAGGGCGAGCGCGGGTCGCAGCGCACCAAGCGTGCGCGCGACCGGCGCCGCAAGAAGAAGCTGGCCGAGCTCATCGGGGACGACGAGCTGGACGAGTCGACCAAGCGCGCGCGGGACGCCGAGCGCGCGCGCGCGAGCCGGCTGAACCTGAGCCTGAGCGAGGACCATCTTGCGGACGAGGGCGAGGCCGTGCGCATCTGCCTGAACGTCGACACGGACGGGAACGTCCCGAGCGGCGAGGAGGGCTCGGCGGATGCGCCCGTGTTCACGCACCCGGAGATCGCCGGGCGGCTCAAGAAGCACCAGGTCATTGGCGCGCGCTTCATGTGGAGCCACGTGGCGGCCGAGCCCGACGGCTTCGGCTGCGTGCTGGCCGACTTTATGGGTCTCGGCAAGACGCTGCAGGTAATCACCGTCGTGCAGGCCTTCCTGGCCGCCAAGAAGCTCGACGAGGACGGGTACCTCGTGCCGCGCCACAAGCACGTGCTGATCCTGGCGCCGACCATTTGCGTGCGCAACTGGGAGGCCGAGGTGGTCAAGTGGATCGGCAAGAAGGACGCGCGCCGACTGGGGCTCATGACGCTCGAGTCGAGTCGCGAGAAGAAAATGACGGACCGCGTGCACGTCGTCAAGCAGTGGCACCGCCGCGGAGGCATCCTCATTATGGGCTACGAGCTCTACCGCTTGCTCGTGCTCCAGTCGAGCGGCGACGAGAAGATCGCCGCCAGCAACGCCAAGCACGCGCACCTGATCAAGCAAGTGTACCCGTTCCTGAGCAACCCCGGCCCGGACTTGATCGTGCTGGACGAAGGCCACCGCGTGCGCGACCACAAGTCGAAGCTCGTCAAGGCCTTGTCGCACGTCAAGACGGCGCGCCGCATCATCCTGACAGGCTACCCGCTGCAGAACCACTTGGAGGAGTACTGGACCATGGTCAACTTCGCCCGACCTGACTACCTCGGCTCGCTCGACGAGTTCAAGAACCGATTCGTGGACCCGATCGAGAACGCACAGTGCGTGGACAGCTGCGAGGCGGATCTGCGGTTGGCGCGGCAGCGTGCCTACGTTCTCACGCGCGAGCTCAAGCCGCTCGTACTGCGTCGTGACCAGCAGTACCTGTTCAAGCAGCTGCCGCCAAAGAAGGAGTGGGTACTGCTGTGCAAGCTGACGGACGCGCAGGCCAAGCTATACCGCCAGTTTCTCGAGCAAGGCGTGCCCAAGCGTGTTGCCATGGTCCCCGGCGAGGGAATGAAGACGGTCGTGGATGTGCTAGGCGGCTTCCACGTCGCGCTCTCCATATCCAACCACCCGGACGTGCTCATGGAAACGTACAAGCGACTCGACGAGGAAAGCCGCAGCGGGAAGCTTAAGAAACCCGCCGGGCGAAAGCGCAAGCGACTCAATTGGTCGCTGCTCGACGACGAGGACGAGGACGACTTTGCCTTCTTCAGCGAACAGCCCGTGGCTCTGAACCTCCCCACCGAAGGTCCCGCTGCTGGACAAACCAAAACGAGCGATGGCACGGACGACAGCGACATGGAGATCCTGGACGAGTTGGAGAGCAAGCCGGCCGCGTCCAAGGCGGCGGAGCCCAAGAAGGCGCCAGAGGCTCCAATGCACCGCTTGAGCTTCGCCAAGAGCTTCCTGGACGAGTACGAGGCCACGCAGTTGGAAGCGAGCGGCAAGATGATGATCCTCATGCAGATCCTGACGGCGTCCCAGAAGGTCAACGACCGCGTGATCATTTTCTCGCAGAGCATCCCGACGCTCAACACGATCGGGGAGCTGATCAAACGGTACAACCGGCAGCAGCGGTCGCATGCGAGTCGCCTGAGCTACTTGCGGATCGATGGTAGCACGCCGCAGCAAGAGCGCTTCCGGCAGATCGGCATGTTCAACGACCCGGACGAGGACGTCGACATGATCATGATCTCCACCAAGGCTGGCGGCGAAGGTATCAACCTGTGCGCGGGCAACCGCGTCATCATCTTTGACGTTTGCTGGAACCCGTGCAACGACTCGCAGTCCATGTGCCGTTCCTACCGCTTCGGACAGACCAAACCCGTGTTTGTCTACCGCTTTGTGACGGCCGGCACGATGGAGAAGAAGGTGTACGACCTGCAGATCCGCAAGGAGGGCGTCGCGAAGCGCATCGTGGACGAGAAGACCACGGAGCGCAGGTTCAAGAGCGCCGAACTGCAAAACTACTTTGACGTGGACGAGTTCGAGGCGTCACTCAAGCACTCGCAGGGCCAGGAGGAGTCCCACACGCCCCGCCCCCCGCCGCCTGAAGACGCCGTGCTCAAGAGCATCCTGACGGACTTTGGAGCGGACAACGAAGAGGCCAACGGCGCGAGCGGTAGTACCACGAACGAGCGGTGCATCATTGACTGGTTCGAGCAGGAGACCATGTTTGAAGAGGACCTGGACCAGCAGTGCTCGCCGACCGAGCAGAAGGAGATCATGGAGAGCTACGTCTACCACAAGGCGCTCCGGCGGCTGCGCAAGATGGGCGACCACCTCATCAGCCGCGAAGGCGTGCTCGTCATCCAGTGCCAGTCGTGCCGCGCGACGAACGAGATCTACCCGGCGTCGACCACCAAGGTGCCCGTCCCGACCAAGATCGAGTGCTCCTACTGCCGGCAGCCGACGGCGACGGAAGGAGCGGGCCCTCCTCCCACGTCGGCGGAGCTCGCGGCCGCGTATGCCGCCCAGTATCCGTGCCTCAGCACTCCATATGGATACGCTGGAGCTTCGATGCCTGCTCCTCCTACCCCGGCGGCCGTTGCAGCAGCGGCAGCCGCGGCGACTGGTAAGGAGCATGTCGTGGATTTGCCGCGCCAGATGCCGCCGCACTTCGCCGTGCTGCTGGAGAAGCAGCGGGCAGCCGCCATGGAGAGGGAGACGGAGCGAGCACTTGCGGCCGGCGCCGCGCAGCAGATGGCCCAGAAGCGCGAGCAAGAGCGGCTGCGTCAACTGCGCGAGAGCGAGGAGAAGAGGCGTCGGGAGCGACAGACGATGAAGCTCAAGGACCGGCACCTGCTGGTGCTTCGCCGCGGCATGGAGGGCTGCCAGAAGCTCAAGCGGAGCGCCGAGGAATGCGGCGCGACCATCGGCATCGAGGTCAACTCGCAGCTGACGGACATTGTCAGTGCCATGAGCGCCGAGGACACGCTCAAGTGGCTCAAGCTGACCAAGCTGCCCAAGGACGTCGACCTGCACGACGCCGCGTGGCTCCGGAACGAGATCGCCAAGGCGCAAGGAGGAGGCTATTGCCAGCAACAGCAGCAGCAGCAAGGAGACGAGCACAAGCCGGCCGCGCCGGCTGATGCTGGCAGCGCTGGCAGTCCCGAGCGCGCCGCGGGCTCTCCGGCCGAGAGCGAGTCGTTCGCGACGGATCGCAGCCATGACGACAGCGACCACCCGCGCGCGACTGACACGAGCAGCAGCATGATCGAGCTCCTGGACTCGGACGACGAGGAGGACGCCAAGCAGTCGGCCCCTCGGCCGGGGCGCGTGGTCGAGGACTTGGACTCGGACTCGGACTTTGTCGAGATCATCGACTGAGTCGATGCGATGACGCCAAGGCGTCCGTCCGCGCCGGCCGTCCGTCTTGTCCGTTTGCAGTCAAGACGTGGGGACGGACAGGTGAGGGAGGTGCTGTGTCGGCGGCGTCAGTCGCTTTCAGTTTTTATTTTTCTTAATGCGTAGGCCTGGACGATGGATGGATGTGGCCGCGTTGCGTTCGTGGTGGACGCCTACAGGACAGTTGAGACGTCGACCGCGAAGTCATGAGCAGCAAGAGGATCAATCGGGTGATTGAGGCCTTGGGAAAGAAGCGAGAGGCAGGAGGAAATGAACATACAAAAACAAGTGTACCGTATAATGTTAGTCCTAACGGTCGCTTTGTCCTAACGGTCAGCGAATTTTGCCCAATCAAAATGCTCAATTACGAGCAATTGCCGATTGCTAATTGCAAGATAAACCGCACCATAATAGTGCTAATTTTAGGTAACCGCGTTACTAAATCAATCAGCTCTCCAGACCAACCACACTCAGCCACATTCGCGAGAATGGTGCGTCGTTGCATCACCGGCACAGGGCGCAAGCCACGCCGCTACGAGCGCACACGCTATACCTACGCACACAAGTTGGAGGTGATAGAGGCGTACCACGAGGAGAGCGACATTGACGGAAGACGCCACGCCGCGCGGCGGCACTGGCACGCCCATTGGCGCGAACGTCGGTGGACGCCTGCTTTGTCGAAAGCGAGCACAATTCGCGAATAGCGGCAAAATAAAATTTAGTTATTTATTTAAAATGATGCGTTGGATTTGACTCTTTCTTTGACTAGTCTTGCT
>JAADXZ010000570.1:0-17855 GCA_023338055.1 Phytopythium mirpurense | reverse complement strand
GGAGGAGGAGGAGGAGGAGAGCGAGGAGGAGGGCGACGGGAGCGAGCGCAGCAGCAGCAGCACGTCGCGGTCGGTGGCCATCGCGGCGCTGGGCAGCAAGCGGCGGCGCACGCGCTAGGATATCGCTCTAGCCATCGAGTAAAGTTACTTTATCCATAGCAGAACGCGACCACGAGGACGACGAAGAAGACGCTAGCTCGCCTGCTTGAACTGTGCGACAGACCGCCAATGAACACGCAACTTATATATTGCCATCCATAATGTGATGAGGAGCTACAGTCAGTACAAGACGACACGACGGCCGCTCAATTACCGTAGTAGAACGCGTTGACGTTGAAGTTTGAAGTTACAGTAGCTACATACCTACCGGTAGTAGCGGTCGTAACTGTACAGTATGTCCATCATCATCACCATAAAGATCCAATCTGTGCTGCGTTCGTCCGTGCATACTGCTGTTTCTTGTGCTCACTTGACTGCCCAACCCCGACGACAGAGCTTGCCTCGCTCCCTCCAGTCTCCGTCCGCTCTACTCCAACACTCACCCTCCCCGCCAGCACCTCGCCAGCGCCAAGCGGACCTTGTCCCCTCTCCCCCACCACCACTCCACCCCCGATCGGCCCTTGAGCTCCGCTCAGATCGTCGTCACCTCTCCGTCGGGCTCTCCGTCGTCGCTCACCTCCTCGCTGCTGTGGCTGCCCTGCGTCACGAGCAGCGCGCTCGCCAGGTCCTCCTCGCTCGCGAGCTCCTCCGTCTCGGGGTCGGCGTCCTGCTCTTTGAGGCGGCCGCGCATGGCGGCGCCCTCCTGCAGCTGCTGCATGAGCCAGCCGTCGTCCGCCATCGACATGCCGTCGAACGTGTCGCGCATGGCGTCGAACGCGAAGCTGAACTCGTCAAAATGCGACTCGTCCATGACGCCCGTGGCGCCGCTCAGGTTGCCGGCCGCCTTGCGCCCGCCGTTGACGCCCTTCTGCAGGTCGCCAATGGTCTCCTTGACGTTCATGTTGCGGAAGTGCTCGTGCACGTTCTGCATGAGCTCCTCCGTGGGCGGGATGAAGGGCGGGTCGACCTCCTTGAGCTCCAGCTTGGCCCACGGGATGCCGGCGAAGAAGGGGTGCTCGCGCAGCTCGTCGTACGTCATGCGCGCGGCCGGGTCGCGCACGAGCAGCTTCTGCAGCAGGTCGACGGCCGTCGCGTCCACGGGTGGGTACCGCTCGTACTTGATGTCGGCCGTCTGGATCTTCTTGTACATTTGCGAAATGTTGGGGTCGAAGAACGGCGTCGTGCCCGTCAGCATCTCGTAGAGCAGCACGCCGTAGCTCCACCAGTCGGCCTCCATGCCGTACTGCGGCTTCTGCGTCAGCAGCTGCTCGGGTGCAATGTACGCGGGCGATCCTGCGAGCGTGCCCGTCATGGCAAAGTGCTGGTGCTGGTGCTGGTGGACGCCGTTGGCGTCGGGCTGCAGGTGCGCGAGCTGCTTGGAGATGCCAAAGTCCACGAGGCGGATGTGGCCCGACTTGTCGAGCATAATGTTGTCGGGTTTGAGGTCGCGGTAGATGATGCCGTGCGCGTGCAGGTAGGCGAGCGCGATGGCGAGCTCGGCGGCGTAGAAGCGCGCGCGCTCGAGCGAGAAGCGGCGGCCGCTGCTGGTCGACACGTTGGGGTCCATCTTGGACGAGTGCATGTGCAGGTAGAGGTTGCCGCCCTTGTAGTAATCCATGCCGAGGTAGAGCTTCGACTGCGTCTGGAAGGCGAAGCGCAGGCACGCGAGGAACGGG
The DNA here is from genome assembly GCA_023338055.1 of Phytopythium mirpurense. NCBI lineage: Eukaryota > Oomycota > Peronosporomycetes > Pythiales > Pythiaceae > Phytopythium > Phytopythium mirpurense. The sequence goes on along the minus strand of JAADXZ010000570.1, from coordinate 16,080 downwards.
TGGCGCACGCCCGACATGATGCGGCGCTCCTTGAGCGCGCTCTCGGCGCCCGACTGCTTGTCGATGATCTTGATGGCGAAGTACTCGTCGTGGCTCAGGTGGTGCTTGACGAGCACGACCGTGCCGAAGCCGCCCTGGCCGAGCACGCCGACCACGTCAAAGTCCGAGAAGGAGATGGCGAGCGAGCGCTTCGAGAGACAGTACTGGTGGAAGCAGAGCGGGTGCGCGGCCACGAGCATCGGGTTGGTCGACACGCGGCGCGTCTTGGACGACAGCCCCCGCTGGCGGAAGGAGAGCACCACGCGCGAGATGCGCCGCGCGGGCGTAAAGGTGATCTGCAGGCCGAACTTGCCCTCGGTCGTGGACCCCGAGACCGTGTTGAGCAGCCGGTGGTGGTAGTGCGAGAACGAGTGGTGGTCGTCGTCGTCCGCCTTGTGGTTGGCCGCCTCGCCCACGTCCGTCGCGAGCAGGTACTTGCTCGCGTAGAGCGCCGCGAAGTGCACAAAGCCCTCGCGGCCGTGGTAGATGCCCTTGAAGACGCACGAGGGCTGGTTGGTCTCGGCCGTCTCGAGGTCGAAGAGCAGCTCCACGTCCTTGCTCAGCTGGCGCAGGAAGCCCGGCAGGTAGTCGACCACCGCGTCCGCCGACGTGGCGCCCAGCAGGCGCACGAGGTCCTCGAGGAACTTCTCGGCCAGGCGGGTCGTGATGGACGCCTCGAGGCTCACAATGTCGTCCACGGACGACGTGCGGGAGAGCGGGCCGAGCGGCGGCGCGTCCCCCCGGGGGCGGCCCTGGTGGATCTGCGAGGCGGCGGCGACCTCGGCGGCGTTGGCGCGGTGCAGGCTGAGCTGCATGACGTGCATCCACATGGCCTTCTCGACCTGGGAGACGGCGATGAGGTGGATGAGGTTGCCGTTGGTGGCGAGGAAGCTGAAGCCGAGCAGGTCGGGCTGGAGCTTGGAGCCGCCAAAGCCGGCCGAGGGCAGCGAGCTGAGGATCTGCTTGATGACCCACTTGCCGCGGTGCTGCTCCTTGCCGAGCGCGTGCGTCTTGGACTTGTAGACGGTCACCGTGCGGTTCTGCAGCGTGATGTAGCGCGGCGTCCAGCTCTTGACGATCTTGCGCTGCTTGTACAGGTAGCCCTCCCACTCGACCTCCTCGGCCGAGATGGTCTTGAGGTCGATCACGTTGGGCGTCGCCACGCCCTTGGGCTTCTTGGCCAGCTTGTTGCTCGACGACCCGCGCCGGAGGGAGAGCGAGGACGAGGACGAGGACGCCAGCGAGGACGGAGGGGACGACGACGGCGTCGGGGCGCCCGTCCCCGTCCCCGTCCCCGTCCCCGTCCCCCCTGCGCTGGCGAACGAGCCCACGTTCAGGCCGCTGCCGCTCGCCGAGTTCTTGCGGGACGAGCCGGACGGCCGCCGCGCGGCGCTCAAGCTCGCCGAGGAGCGCGGTAGGGAGCTCGAGAGCTGGCCGGTCGAGCCCGAGGTCGGGAGGCCGCTGCTGCCACCGCCGGCCGAGGACCCGCTCGTGGACGACTTGCGCCGCGTCAGCCGCGGACGGTCCGTGCTGGACGAGATGGACGAGTTGATGAGCATGTGCGCCATGGCGAGCGCAGCGCCGGCGCCCTCGCGAGAGGGGTCCGAGCTACTGCTGGCAGCTAACGGCCGGGAGGGCGAGGAGGGGGCGCCCGCTCGCTTGCTTATCCGGGCGTTTCGACTAAGACGCGGCGGCTGCGGGCGACGCGGGGAGTGATGGTCGCGATGGAGAGGGAGGGCGTGGGCGTCGACTGCGGCGCGTGGGGACGAAGGGACGGGGGCCGAGAGCCTCGGGGTCGAGGGAGGGGCGCCCTACTACTTACTTGCACGCGCGCTGCGACCGAGAAGAAGGGGAACTGAGTTGAGTTGGCTGCGTCCCTGGTTGGGGAGAGGCTGACTGATGCGGCTGCTGTTGTTGTTGTTGTTGTTGTTGTTGTTGTTGTTGGGCGGGTCCGTTGCTGTAGATACAGTACAGAATATACAGTACGGGGAGAGGCTGTCTTGTTTTTGAAACAGAAAACTGCACAAGGGAGGCGGGTATTTAGGTAAAGAGGTTTTTACCATGCGGACGTTGAAGGGTAAACCCCGGGGACCTACACCTAATTAAAACATGGAGGTAAACGGCTGTCGCAGCGTGCGGATAAAAAGGCGCGAAAATCGGCACATCTACGGTGTCGGTCAGAGAATCATTTTGGTCAACAACATTTAAAACTAAGTTATTTGATAAAATCGATTTGACAGGATCAAATATTTGTTTTGATTGCAAAATTTTCATTGACTATTGTAGTATTTTTCTCATGATTATGCTTTTTAAGAGGTTTTAGAAAATAGAGTATGTCCAAAAGAGCAGATTTTTTAGCGATAAAATACAAATAAATATATAAATGGTTGGAGCACCCATCTGTGTGTATACATGCTGTATACAAATTTGGTAGTATGCTCCAAGTATACATACAAGTACACATGATACATTTTTATAACCTTGAATAATGTATTATATACGCCCAAAAACTACAGTGGGCTGTATATCAAATATACGCTGTAAGTCTAATGACAGAAACAAGATGGTTGCATCAGCAATACCAAACCATCGTTATCCTGCAATTATAAATGAAAAAAATGAATCTCCGAAATCAAGCAAGCGAATGTGCGCGGACGGTGCAACGTTTGGAGATCTATATTTGGAGCAGCATAATTGACGCAAGACATGTCTTCGGATGCCTAGAGCACCAAATGAAGCGGAAGAAGCAATAGCGCTTGAACCGTTCCCTTCAAATCTACCTACTGTGCACTTGTTCGGGTACACTATTTTGCGATGTCCAAGGGGGTTTTGGCCTTTCAATCCAATCCAAGTTTTGTTCAGCATCAGTATTGTGCTGCACAATGCTTTGACTCATGATGGCCATCACATAGAGATGAGCGTGTCACGCTTCCAGCAGTGACGCACCGCCTTGCGTTTCCCGAAAATTGTCGACTAAAGAGTCAAGATACAGTATGGGTATTTATTTGATCATTTATTGTCATAACTAATTGTATCTACAACATCTAATTACATGGAATCTGTATACAGATCGATCTTATAAATGTATATTATGCGTGTATTTTTGTCTATATGGAACTCAATCATTGACTATGATATGTTCTATATTTGAATGAATCTGAGATTAAAATCGCTGCATTTCTGCTCCGCGCCTTGCTGCAACGCGCTCCTCCTCGCACGACCGGTGCAGACTTTATTTACAGCACAACAGTATTCAATTTTGATTAAAACTGTACACATCTTACGTTGTCCCAAGTTGAAGCTCCTGCGACCGTCTCTTTTATCGTCGAAATGCAAATAAACTGCAACTCACTCCTATTTCAGTCAACACAACTGCAACCACAGAGTGTGATGCTTACTGCGGGGGTGTATCTGCGTGTGTATAATTGCATCCGCAGTCTTATCTGCGACTCCGGTACACTGTGCTGGACGAAGTCCAAGCCTTCACCGATCTCAGCAGGCACCCTGATCCCGCGTAAAGTACGACGCTTAATGCGTTCGCGGGCGTTCCGTGACCACATGAGTGCTCATCTGAATCTCCCTTCATTGTGGTTCGTCATAGATCTGCACTATAATGCGGTAGTACTGCATCTCGCGGACAAGTTTAGTGGAGTCTTCTGCGTCGAACTCTTTCCTAAGACTTGGATAATCACATTATCACGATAGCCTTCTGGATTTACGGTTGGAGTGGCAAATGTTCGCCAGCTCATCCAGAAGACCGCTGGATCGTACTGGGAATGGGTGTCTGTCTTGACTCCCAACGTCGCAACTTACGACATGGAGTGTGCTTATGAACCGGCAACAAACACGGGCTGAAGAATCGTCAACCTCCATGAATAAAGAGAGAATATACTATACAACTATACAACTTCAGGAACCTCTTTCCCCTCGTCTGTCCACCGTCGGTCGGTTATCCTAATGCCGCGTCTGTCGTTTCTGTGGAGTACGTATTGCACTCCCAAGTACATACCGATCAATCCTTGGCTGACGGTCGCCTCCTCCCCTCCTCGACCGCTCCGTTCCCGTCTGAACGCCGCAGTTTGCCAGTGCCGTTCGTCACTAATTGGTGATGAACAACGGAGTCAATGTATTTTGCTGTGATGTTAGCCAAGAAGGATGCAACCATGGATGGCAAACTGCGGCGCACCTGTACAGTACACTGTACTGTTCTGTATTTCCGTGATGATGACGCACTCCCCCTCGCGAGCGCCGATGACGCGATGTTGATCTCCGAAATATGTATGCCTCGTTGATAGTTGAGGTTGTACTGTACCCCTCGCGTGTTATGTACCCCACGCTTGACGGGCAAAGCACCCTGCGCTGTACCGTGCACCCTCCCGATCAACCAGCTTTTGCTGGCCCCACACCCGCGCGGCACCTCCCAACGGCCAACGCCGCCACAATTGGAAAGCGCCACTCCATTGCTGGCACGATGGAGCTCTCCAAGTGTTCATCGCCACGTTGGCGAGTGCGCCCGCCATTTCGTGGCGCCTACAACACGGTAGGGTGGAGACCAGAGGCGACTCGGCGCTTCTCTGCGACCGCACGGCACTGTTGATACATGTAAGCGCGTCCAACATGACGTAAACGTACCTCCTCCGATCCCGCAAGAAGCCGCGCACTGCACTACTTAGTATCGCGCTGTCCCTCACGACGTGGAGACCATCAGCCTCTTCCTCCTAGGCTAGGAGTCCTAGTGCTACAGTGGTGGTGGTTGTACGCTGTCACAGCGAGAGCCAGCCGATCTACTGTACACCACGATAGGATGAGGCTCCGCGCCCTGCTGCCTCGCACTCTACAGTGTAGAGTACGCTGCGCTGCCGCTTGGGCCGGGGTTTCCCTTGGCTCAAAGAAGCCCGTGCACGTATTGTAGGTCTCCGACGGCGCAGCCACTGGTTGCAGGGAGGGTGCAATGTGCTAGACGATCCCCTCCCTGCACATGGATCGTCCCAGCGTAACTGTATATACACTACACTGTGTACTGTACTGTACGTCGTCCGGTGCTCACCCGGGTGCCCTCCTCCATCGCGTTCACTGTCGCAGTGACACTGCACTGATGCGCTCTGTACTGTACGTACATTCAGCACGCGGAGTGAAGTGGAGCCCAAGCGAGTGTCCCAAAGCAAGCCGCGACCAGTAAAGTGGTGCTTCGAGTCTAAATAAATACTGCACCTCCGGAGTACAGTAGTAAGAGTCTACGTTTGACGGTCGCCGTCGAACAAGATGCTGACTGTTGTCCGACGGCGGTCACTTCTCTACCCGTCCCTTCTCAGGGTCCGTGAGACGAAGGCCGGCCACCGACTCTGGTGCCTCGGTGGCACCGAAGCAGCGCCAAGGGATCAATCATACCGTTCCTTCCAACTATACTGTACTTTGCTACTTACTGCATCTTCAGTGCCCACCGAGCATGCGACTTGTGAGCCCCGCGACGGAGTCCGACGACGGGAGGGAGGCGACGTGCGTGTACGTGTGCGTGCACTCCTCGCGCTACCGCACTCCTTGCACGGAGAGTCCTTGCTCACTTTGCAACTTGCCGGCTCCTGCCCACTACAAGCTCAAGCTCCATACACGACTCGGTCGCCCTACCACCCCAGCCCACCCACCTACGCCCCTCAAGTCTCAACCATGAGTGATGCCAAGTGCTGCGGCTGCGTCGACCTGTCGGACGACGCCGACTATGGCATGGGCCTCCACATCGCCTCCGTCTTCATCATCCTGGTAGCGTCGGCCGCCGGCACGGTGCTGCCGCTGGCCGCCAAGAAGTTCCAGGTCGGCGGCGACTCGGTCGTCATGGAGGCGCTGTTCGCCTTCTCGTACGGCGTCGTCATCTCCACGGGGCTCGTCCACATGATCACCGACGGCTTCGGGAGCCTGAGTGACGAGTGCCTCGGCTCCGTCGTCGAGAACTACGAGGCGCTCGGCGCCGCCTTTGTGCTCATGACGCTCGTCGCGATGCACCTGATCGAGTGCGAGAGCGTCGTCTTCTTTATGGGCCGCTTGCCCGCGTTCGGCCACGGCCACGCGTACGGACACATCGAGGGCCAGGTGTCGTCCTCCGTGGTCATCGCGACGCACGACCAGCTCAACAACGGCTCGCCCGCGGACGTGGACTACCACGGCAAGAACGACGACGAGGCCGTGACCGCCGCCAAGCACGCGCAGGACGCCAAGAGCGCCGTGCGCCGCCAGATCGCGACCGCCATCTTCGAGCTCGGCGTCATCTTCCACTCGGTCATCGTCGGCCTCGACCTGGGCGTGACGGGCGGCAGCGAGTTCAAGACGCTGCTGGCCGCCATCTGCTTCCACCAGTTCTTCGAGGGCATCGCCGTCGGCGGCTCGGCGCTCAAGACGATCGAGTCGCGCGTCAACCTCTTCCTCTTGAACTTCGCCTTCTCCGTCACGACGCCCATCGGCATCGCCATCGGTATCGGCATCCGCACGACCTACTCGAGCACGTCCGTCACGGCGCTCTGGGTCGAGGGCATCCTCAACTGCGTCGCCGGCGGCATCCTGCTCTACACGGGCCTCGTGGACCTCATGACGTACAACATGACGACCAACGACAAGTTCCTGGCGCGCCCCACGGCCCAGCGCATGGCCATCCACCTGTCCCTGTGGCTCGGCGCCGGCCTCATGGCGCTCATCGGCAAGTGGGCGTAGATCGCTGCGCGAGAGGGGACAGGTGAGGTGAGGACGCTTGCCGCGTCGCGCGGCCGTCGAGCACGAGCCTCCGACACCGGCGTAGTTCGCCAATCGATCATGTCCAACTCGAAACCAAACATCAGCCACCTTTCAGTGTTTGACCTGATCTCTGTGTGTTCCCGTCCCTTGTCTGATGAACTTCCGTCTGCCCTTCCATGTTGAAATCAGGATTCACACAGCTGCACCCACTCGACCTACTGTGGCGTGACGCCCAACGACTGGTCACGGCCGCAGTAGCCTCGGCACGTGATGGGAGGACTGGCCAAAGCAACGGACGATCTGATTGACGTGGAACGAATCCGTTTGCCGTGATCGTGGAGGAGATGAACGCGCGAGGACGCGTGCCGAGTCTGAAAGCAAGCTGTCGCCCCTCTTTAGGGACCCACTGGCGCCGAACCAGCGCTGTCCTTACGCGAACGCCAACGCGTGTCGGCTCTCCGTCTCCTGAGCGATGGCCAGCTTCAAAGCGCCAACGAACGCCTCCGGCGACGACGAGCGGGTCTGCGCAAGCACTCGACGGAACATCAGCCCCTTGATCCGAGCGAGAGCTGGCGACGCGTGGTCCGTACCTGGGAGAACAGCGCGTGGGCCTGGAACGGCAGTTTGCGCAGCGCGCGTCCGCTGAGGCCATCCGCCGCCTCGGCGCACTCAAACAGCGCTTTGGCGAGGTTCACGGCGTCGGAGTGGCTTCGAATGGTGCTGAATTCGAGCGCTGAGCCTTCCGACTTTCGCTGAGCACGTAGCAACTCCGCGTACGAAAGAATCTGGCGCTCGGACGGACGGATGATACCCACCCGCTGCAGTTCGTCGACGCAACTGCGCAAGATCTCGTACCGCGCCCTTGACGACGGCGGACCAATGTACCTTGGATGCAGATTTGTGGTGGAGAGATGTGGGTGGTGCGGTGCGTTCCAATCAGTTTTGTGTACAGAGCAATGGGCACGACGTACTGCTTAATGTCCGCGCGGTCGACAAACGCGACGTCGATGGCGCCCGTTATGTTGGACGTCGTCAGCACGAGCACGTTCGGATACTGCTTGAGCGCGTCCAGCTGCGTCAGTAGCGCGTTTACCACGCGGATGGCGTCCGACGGGTCCGATCCGCTGACCGCCGCCTTCCGAGCGGACGTGAGCGACTCCACCTCGTCTGTCGATCATCAGTCTCCCAGTCAGTGACTGATGCGTCCGTCGTTAGAGCAACCGCCAGTCCCACGCACCGATCAAGACGCAGATGAGCGCCTCACCGTCCTCCACCAGCTCCTGGATCTGCCGAAACAGCTTCATGACCAGCTTGCCGCTCTCGGAGAACCACTATTGAGCAGCAATAGACAGTCAGAATGCCTCCAACACGCATGATGGTCTCTCTCTCCTTTGACCGCGCCTACCTTGCTAAACAAGCTGTGCGCGTTGATCTCGAGCAAGTAGGCGTCCGGGTACCTTTGACAAGATCGCATTAGCAAAGTCGTACTGTCGAATGACCTAGATAATGGACTGACGAACCGTTCGGCGAGGCGGATGCTGAGCTTCTGCGCCAGAGCCTTGCACAGACTCGTCTTGCCTGTCCCCGGCGGCCCGTGCAGCAGCACGACGCGGTTCCACGCGATTATGTACGGGTTTACCCGCGCGTCGGCGAAGAGCATGGCCGTCGTGGTGTAGTCCAGCAGGCGCCTCTTGACCGCCGAGTCGTAGACGAGCGACGCCCACAGTCCATCCAGGCTCGCGGACGGCAGCGCGAGCTGCTGGGTCGTCACGGAGCTGTCGTCGTCGTCCGCTGTCTCGTCCGCAGGCGGCTCCTGTGCAGTTATGGCGCATTAGCCAGCAGTTCTCTACTGCATGGCGCACCGTGTCCCTCACGTCGCTCAGCTTGAACACGTGCACTTGCAGCTCGGCGTCTTCTCTGGGAACGGCGGCCACCTCCTCGTCCTCCCCGTCTGCACCGCCCCCGTCTGGATATCGTAGTTGGATAGTGCCTTTAGCCACCAACTGGTCGTGACAGACATGGATGCACGCTGCGGGCGCACCGATTTCCGTGATGGTGACGCGCTCCACGTCCTCGGCGAGCGCCGACGACGGCGGGATCGCCACCGCTCCTGCGTCCTCACGCGCAGCATTGAGCCTCAACACACACTTTACGAAGCTGGCGGCTACTTTGTAGCGAGTCGGTGATGAAAGGGACGCACCGGCGGAGAAGGCCGACGCGTTGGTCGCGAGCGCGTAGGTGGCTTGCACGCGCACCTGCTCGAATGGGGCGACGCTCTCGCGCCTGAGCTGGACCTCGACTGCGGCCGCAAGGCGGGTCAGAGCAGGCGTCAGCGGGTAGGTGAGGCAGCGTATAAGGCTATTCTGCTCGAGGCAGAGCGGTAGCAGCACCGTGGACGCGCCGCTTGCCGCCGCCGCCGCCGCCGTCCTCTTCCATCAAGTCAAGTCACTTGATTCAACGATGTATAAAATGTGAGAGTCTCGCGCTGAATGACTCAATCTTGAAACATTATATTTATATAAATTAATGATATTAAGGTGATAAACCTTTACAAATGTATGTCAAACGACTCTCCAAATTTATATTGAAGCGCTATTATTTGACGCTCGTTTGAAGCCAATGAGCTTCAAACACAGCGTCGAAAATAGCGCTTCAATGCCTCACGAGCGGAATGGCGAAGCTCGCCAGCACCTCGGGCCATATCGTCCCCCGCTAAAGCGCAACCTCATGGACGATGGATCTGCCGGTAGCAGACGCCGCTCGAGCGCGGAGGCGGCAGCGGCGGCTCTCTATGGCGACCAGGAGCCGTCCGGAGCCGCTCCCAGCGCGCTCGGCGGGGAGATCCTCGACTCGGTACTTCGACGGGCGGCTAGCGACGTCTTGGCAGTGATCCCGGCTCAGCGGAGCGTCATCTACACGTACGACCGCGCGTCCAACCTGCTCGGCCACCACTGCAGCGTCACAGCGGATGAGGACGCGCTTGATGCAGACCAGAGCGATGGCGATGCGTCGCACGAGGACCCGATGGGGTTCCCGCCAACCGTGGGCATGACGGGCGCCTGCTTGCTCCAGAAGCGGTGTCTACGTATGCAGGAGCCGAACCGAGTAAGGCGTTCATGACGCAGGCTCTGGACGCATTGGTGGTCGTCGTCTAACTGTTTGTTTTGTTGGTCACAAGCAGCACCGCGCTTTCCGCCACGAGCACGACGTCCCCAAGGGAATGGAGGTGGACTCAGTCCTCTGTGCGCCGCTCATCGTTCGCCACCGAGCCATCGCCGTCATCCAGGTGCGGGCTATTCCATACACACACACATTATGTGCATTATGCTTCTGTATTGACGCCGCGAGACGCCCTCTAGCTGCTCAACCGCGTCCATCCCGACGTGATGGAGACGTCCGACGAAGCGAACGGAGTAATGGGGAGTGTCAGAGGCAAGGACGGCGCGGAGGACTACCACGACATTAAGCTGCGACGCGCGCAGTCGGTCCGACCGGAGGTCAAGCTGGGCTTTTCGGCCAAAGACGAGCAGAGGCTGATCCAGTTCGCCAGCCACCTCGCGGTGCGCTTCATGCACGCATCCTCGCCTATCTCTCGGTCGTGTGGAGCTGACGACGATGCCGAGAATTGAGGACAGACGACGGCCGAGACGCGGCTCAAGCGCATCGACGACAACAGCGCCACGCACGCGCGCATCCGGGAGCTGCAGGCCAGCCACGCCATCGACCTGCTCAACATCATGAACGCGCGGCTGGCGCGGCGCAGCAGCGACCGCGAGTCTGCCGTCCCCATCGCCGGTCCGGAGCTGCTCCAGCCTTCACGATCGCCCTCTGATGATGCGACGGCCGCGCCGATCGACCTAGTGGGGGCGCTGGTCGCCATTGTCCGGCTGCAGGCGCGGTTCCGCGCGCGGCGTGTGCGTCGGAATAGCGACAAGTTCGCGCAGGCGCTCGAGACGTTCCGGAGACAGCACGAGCGCGTGCGGTCCGTGCTTGTGCTCCAGCGCGTGGCGCGCGGCTGTCTAACGCGGAAGCGCGTCAAGAAGCAGCGGTACGCCGCCGCGGTGCTCTCCCGAGTGTACGGCCACTACCGCTTCCGCGTCAAGCTGGAGCGCCATCGGTACGCCAAGACGCCTCAGGGTAGGAGAGGCGCCGCAGCGCCGCCGCCATCCGCTGCGAACAGCAGCGGCTCGTTCCGGCGGCGGCCGAAAGCGGCGCGTGAGAGCGAGCTGGCGGACAAGGCGCTCAGGAGCGCGACGGCCATCCAGCGCCACGTGCGGGGCCACCAGACGCGTCGAGCCGTCAAGCAGCTCACGGGGCTGGCGAACCTGGGCAAGGGCCTGCGCAACATCGTCAAGCTCCAGTCGTTCGTGCGCGGCGGTCTCGCGCGCATCCACTTCCAGCGGGCCAAGCAGCTGCTCACGCTGCGCAGCATGCAGGCTCCTCCATCAGTCTGCCTCGTGTGTTGCTTTGGATGCGTTTCGAGTGTCGAGTCGTCGGTAGCTAACGCGGTGTCTCTGTCTGTGAGTGTAGCGCATCGGCATGCCCTCTGCTGCCATAGACTCTAGCGCCAAAGGCGCCGATGAGACGCGGACGGCGGCTTCGTGCTGTGTGTATCGCCTGCCGGAGCGGCGCAGCAACGCGTTCGTTGTGCGACGCCACTCGACAGCACCCCGGAACCGCCTTGAAGCGCTGTTCGACCAGGCTAGGAGCTGTGCGTTTGGGGATTCGAGGCCACTTGCGCCTCGTGCCAGTACGACACCGGCCAGCATCGAAGCCACAAAGCCCCCGGATGGTCTGGGCCCTTCTTCGAGGCGCTTGATGGCGTCGAACGCGTCGAAAGAGCAGCCGGCACGCCCGAACCATCGCAAAGCGCCTGCTTTGGCCGCTCCGACACCGCGTCGGTCGCTCGCGGCGCTCTCACGCGCGTTCCCCGGGCTCGCGTGGGACGTCCAGCAGAAGAAGGGGTCGACGAACCCACCGGGGGTTGAGTTCGCCGCCGACCGGGTCGTCTCGAGGCTGCATCCGAGCACGTGCTGCTGCCGCCGTCACTGTACGAGTAGCAGTAACGGCGACCCGCGAGGGTCATTGGGGCCATCAACCAGCACCTCGACCGTCGGCGCTTCGTCTCCATGTTGTTGTCGCTGTTGCCGGCGGGTTGTCAGCAACGAGCGCAAGCTTGGAAGCGTCTTGGGGCGCTGCGAAGAATTCCGTCGTGAGGCGTTCGTCTCTGCGGTCAGATACCACCCCACGCTCCCAGAACTGCCTGGTAAACAATCAAAGGCGAGGCCAAAGCCAACGAAGAGCGACACGCAGACAGGGCTGCTGCTGTGCTGTCTACTTCCCGCCCAGCCCAAGCTTGCCGCTGCCTTTGAGCGGGCGGAGCGTCGGCTCACAGCCCGCGCGGCCTCGACCAGCGGCGGTGCGACCTCAGGAACGTCCCTGACATCTCTAACGACTGTCGAAGTGCCCAGCCCTCCACGCCCACCCGATGAACGACCGGACTGAGCTTGGTCCATGCCACTTGGATGGAAATAGTTCCGCATACTGCAGAGCAATAGAAAGGAATGTGCTCACTAGAATACTTGAGGACGCCGTACAACAGTCCGCGCTCCTCCTAATAGCGCGGCCGCGAGCTCCGACGTCGCGACGGCTGGGCCTCGCCACCCAAAGACCCAGTGCTCGCAACGGCCGCGCCCCCGAGCTGCATGCGTCCAGCTCCGGCCAAGCGGCTCGTGCCCACCGAGGACGACGAGCTGACGAGGCTGCCGTTGCGGAACTCCTCCGTGACCGTCTCGGCGCGGCCGCTCGCGTCGACCGTGGTCGTCGTCTTCCGCGTCACGACGTGGCCCTGCGGGTCCGTGAACGACGACGAGCTGACGCTGCTCGAGAAGGACGCGCCACCTCCAAAGCCGCCGCCGCCAAAGCTGCTCATGCTGCTCATGCTGTCGCCAAAGAACGAGCTCATCATGGATGCTAGGCCACCGCCACTGCCGCCGAAGCCCATCCCCATCCCCATCATCGGCCCAAAGCCCATGACGTCGTCCATCCCGGTACGCGACTGCCTCGGCCGCCTCGGTTGGCCGCCAAAGCCGCCGAACAGCTCGGCGAACGGGTCCGACCCGCGGAAGAAGGCGTCGAAGATGTCGCGCGCGTGCCGCGCCGAGAAACCCGCGCGGACAAACGGGTCGTGAAACGCATCCGCAGCATCCCATCCCTCTTCTGCGCCTCCATTGGGCTCCATCCCCGCCCTACCGAACGTCTCGTACCGCGCGCGCGACTCTGGGTCGCCCAGCACCGCGTAGGCTTCGCCGATCTTCTTGAAGAACTCCTCGGCCCGCGGGTGGCTGCGGTTCTTGTCCGGGTGCCACTGCACCGCCAGCTTTCGGTACGCGCGCCGCACGTCCGCGTCCGAGCAGTCGCGCGCCAGGCCCAGCACCTCGAAGTAGTCCTCCGACTCGAGCGCCTCCATCACGTTCTCCTTGTCTTCTGTCGCCGGCTCCTTGGCTTCCGAACTAGCGACAACGCGCGGACGCTTCTTCTCAGGCTCCGACCGGCTGTTAGCTACGGTCTGGTCCGTTGTCGTGCCCTCTGAGCGCTGCGGTGGCTCGCGCTCTTCCTCCTTGGTGCGCTTGCGCTTCGTGCCCGCGAGCGGCTCCTGACGCTTCTTGGTCGGCGTCATTTTGCGACGGCGCGGGAGCACAGCGCCAGGATCGGTTTTGACGTCGCTGATTGGTCAATAGATTTGAGTAGATAGAGATCTGATTGGTGGAATGGCGCGTTCATGTTATTTTTAGACAATTGGGGAATATTGGCGATATTATGGAATGAGGAAGCTTCGAGAATCAACTGTCGATATTCTTTGAGAATACCCCTAGCACAGCAAAAAATAACCTCATTCATTGAGCTTGAAATAACCTCATTTTTTAAGTTCGAATCCCAGGTTCTGCAATAGGTAGTGCACGAACTTTACTAGTGATTATAAGTTTTCCAGAATTGATACTGTCACTAGACTCTAATGTTACAGACTCGGCCAGTATTGCGATTCTCGGACATGGCACTCGTCCGCAGATACAAGTGCCGTATTGCCGTCGTATTGTACCACAAAAGGCGTGGCCCGATGTACTCACTCCTGAATCTGCAGGGCGCGCGAGCGCTCTGAGGTGTAGCCGGGCCGCAAATTCTTGGCGCCCGCTCATGCACGTGTACGCCCTTGGCTCAATCGGCAGTGGCCGGTAGGGACGCAGGAGATGGAGTGGAGGATGGTCGTGGCGTGGATGGACCCTCACCCACGACCGGATGGTGTTGCTGATACCGGACGTTTTTTAGCGCACTAATTAGAATTTCAAGGTAAATTATGAAATGTATTTGCTATGTTCAAGAAAGAGTAGTACAACAATTTTAAAATGTAACCGATCAGCAATTAAAACCGAAATATTACGAGTCGTTGAGTTTCAAAATTTAAAAAGCCGAAATTCTCAACTTAAAAGAATCTCGTGCAATTTTCCGGTATCTTAGTTGGTGAATCTCCGGTATCAGAACAAGATGTAGATTCAACTTCAACACCCGCAAACCTCTACAGCCCACGAGTACACCAGAAGTTCACAGCGAACCGACGCGAATGCTTTTCAGTAGCGTCACGCCCTCCAACGACTACATCAGCATCCCAACACATTTGCGCAAGAAGCGCAGTCGTAGGTACGGTACAAAGTCGTAGAAGTGGTCATCCCACGGCTTGCCCTCCAGTAGAAGCTGGAGTACTGTCAAGCACCAGACGCCGCACGACGAACCGTCACGCTGGACGCAGTCGGTGAAGCTCGTGCACTCGAACTTCAGGTCGGAGCCAAGGAGTGGCTCGACGACCAAGTGCACCTGCCGCTTCAGGGAAGAGCAGCTACCGCCCGCCGGGTCGAAAGTGACGCAAACCGCAACCTCGATCATGAACGCAATCCAATGGTTGCCTCCCTCGTTCACGATGCCGAGCACCTTCTTCACGCCCTTGCTGAACGCGCCGTAGAAACTGGCAATCTTGACCTTCGTTTCGAGCTTCTCGAACTCGACGAAGCTCGGGTTGACCACTCCGATGCCTTCGTAGCAAGCACACAGGTAGAAAAGACTTGCAGCCACCGCCGTGGAGTTGAGCCACTCACTCTGCCGGAAAGACAGAAGGTTCGCCCCTGTCACAGCTTTCTCATTGACAAGCGAAGAGCCCAAGTTTGTCAACTTGATTGCGGACACATGCTCTTCCTGCCGACACCTCAAATGTACGGGATCAGATTTGGTGCGTACGGTATCACTTCAATACAAACACGTACCAGCGTGAAGCAGGCGATGTCGTCGAATGGCTCGACGTGAAGTGGGTTTCCAACGGCTTCAGCCACCCACGCGACAGTGTCTTCAACTGCGGCAATCTCTTCTCGCAAGCGGTGTAGATGACGCATCGCTGTGAGCTGTGCGTCTGTGACGAACCCGTAGCCCGCAACTAGAACAAGAAGGGAATCCTCGTCCTTCCCAGTCGCTAGGCGGGCTTTTTGAGCTGCCGCAAGCACTCCGAAGGCAGTCTCGATCTTGTCGGACGGGAGAAGCGACGTCACGACAGGGGCAGGTTGCCCGACATTCAACGAGACTAGCTCAATTGCCCCGACGGCGGATACAGTTGATAGATCGAGCTCTGAAATCTGCAAATACAAGAGCAAATTAAAGCGTCAGACATCGCGACAGCAAAGGTGGGTTGTTGTGACGTCATCCGACGTACAATTGCGGCAGCCGGGCCGTAGCAGTAGTGTCCGTCCGCAAGCACCGCCACGTCTTCCAGGGTTGGCGCTCGTTGCGGCTTGCCGACACGAATCTGAAACGACAGCTTAATCACCTTCTTGAGAAGCTTAGATCAGTTTTCGACTTGAACCTTCCGTCTTGATGGACTGCGAGCAGCAACACGCTTTGCAAACGTGAAGTCATCATCGTTCTCCGCCATTTGGGTGTCCGGTATAGCGCTCTGAGGATTCGGTATCACTTTCTGCGCTGTTTCTTCCGGTGTTGGCGTGACTGGTTGAACTCGTTGAACGTCCTCGCTCTCTCCTCCGGTCCCGTCGTCACCGATCGCAAGTATCGAAAGCTGCGAGGGCTGTGTCCCTCCCACCGTGATCTGGCTGATTTCAGGAAACTCTTGGCGGGACACTGCGGGAACGTTGCCGGCCGCGAGCTCGTTGTAGAACCCCTGCAAAATCTCAAACGCGCTTCTGTAGCAGGCCGACAACAGCTCCTTCATAGCGCCAGCGATTTTCTCGAGCACGGCCTTGGTCTCGATGTACTTCTCGCTCTCGG
>JAADXZ010000569.1:0-17869 GCA_023338055.1 Phytopythium mirpurense | reverse complement strand
CTCTCTCTCTCTCTGACCATCACCCCTCTTTCCGGGTCACTCGGATGTGGTTGCTGCTTCTGGTTTTGCGCGCGTCTTGGTCGGCTCACTTGTGAATCCCCAGGCGCACCAGCAAGCTGCTCCTCCAGTACAGTAGCGTACCGAACTGCACCACCACCACCAAAAGAAGAAGGACCCAAAGCAGCAGCATGGTGCGCGTCTTCGCCTCGACGGCCATGACAGTCGCCGCCTTCTACGCGCAGGCCGCTTCCGCCACGACCGTCACGTTCCAGAACTCGTGCGCCGAGCCCATATCTCTGTACGACAACAGCGCCACCGAGGCGCTCGCGGCCGGCGCGTCCACCTCGCGCACGCTCGCGTCGGGCTTCAGCGGCATGTTCCGCGACGGCACGGGCGACGAGGCCACGCTGGCCGAGTTCGCCGTCTCGGGCGGCTCCATCTGGTACGACATCAGCGTCATCCCGCCCGGGTCCGGCACCTGCATGTCCCACGAGGCATGCAAGGCGCTGACGGGCAAGGCGGGCTTCAACGTGGCCATGGCCATCGCACCAGACAGCGCCTCGTCCTCACCTAGCTGCGCCGCCCTCACGTGCGAGTCGGAGGCCTGCTCCGACGCGTACTTGTACCCGACGGACGACACCAAGACCCACTCGTGCCCCGACTCGACGGCGATGACGGTCACGTTCTGCCCCAGCGGCTCGGCGTCCTCCCACTCCTCGACGACCACGACCGGTGCTCCCACTGCTACGACGAGCGCCCCCCATACGTACAACGAGTCGGACGTCGCGAGTGACTATGACGTCGGCACGGTCGTTGCTGGCAGTGACGTAACGTCCACTGCCGCCTCCGCGTCGACCATTTCGACCGCCACCAATGCTAGCGGCGCGTCTAGCGCCACGTCCACGAACGCTACCATCAACTACGCTTTCTCGTACGAAGGCACGAACGCCGGCAGCGCCACGGGCACCTACGGGCGAGTGACGGACATGGCGTCTTGTAGTACCGAGGAGGTGACCGTGACGGACCCGATCGGGCCGCTGAGCGAGGAGGTGACCATGGTCTTCCGCGGACCCATGGAGATCTCCGACATTGCCGTGTTCACGAGCTCTGGACCAGGCGAGGACTGGGCCAAGGTGTCGGCCTACAGCGCGGCGCACGGCACGCAGGGCAACATGGTCTTCCTGAACAACCTCAACATCGACTACACGGGCGCCAACTCGAGCCCGCAGGGCTTCGCGAGCGCGGACGGCGCCTCCAAGGCCTCCGAGTCGACCGTCTTTGGCGGTTCATTGGCGGACGCGTCGGACCCGACCGTGGTCGGCGGCGGCCCGGGCGTCTCGACGGGTGTCGAGGTCAACATCATGACGGGCGACATCTGCAACAGCACCAACCCGTGCGACGGATACTACGACGATATGGGCTTCCACGGCTGGGGCGGCGGCAGGAAGATGTTCGCGACCAAGCTCACGATGCCCACAGGCTCGACGGTGAACCGCCCGGCGGTCTGGATGCTCAACGCGCAGGTGGTCCGAGCGAACCAGTACGGCTGCAACTGCCGCGGCTCGGGCGCCGTCGGCGGCTGCGGCGAGCTCGACATCGCCGAGGTGATCGAGACCAACGCAGGCCAGGATAAGGTGTCGACGCATTACTACTTCTACGACGGCTCGGTCCCTGCGGGCGGCGACAACTACGGCGCGCGGCCGTCGGACGCGACCGTCACGTACGTGACCGTCATGGACAACTCGGGCGCCGGTGTGATCAAGATCATTGAGATTGCGGGCGACGCCTTCGACTTCTCGGTCGACTCGGTCGCGGCGTCGCAGGTCGCCACGTGGCTTGGTGCCACCGTCTCCAACCTCTTGACGGCCTAAGTTGGCGGATAGCAAGTGTGTTGTGCGGTCTCCGGCCACTGGAGCCCAGCGGGAGCGTACCGGTAACCGAACGAGGGAGACCCTTTGGAGATTGGAGCAAGAGTAAATACTATAATGCATCGTGCTCTGCGTGATATCCCCGTGCGTGCATTGTTGGCTTGATACGCACGCTATTGTGACAACTTCAAGCCACTCACTCGGGCCAACCACCATCTCTTTTTAGTGGCATCTCCCTCGCATCAGTGCCTGGGGAAACCTTGCCGCTTATTTCGGGGTTTGCATTGGAAAGTGCGCAAGTTGGCGCGTCTTGGTCTCCACGCCTCCTTCCTCGGCGTCGACGGCGGAAGCGAGCGCCGCGCCCGCCCCGTCCTCGACGCTCCTCTCGCTCTAACACGCAGCTACTGAGCGAGCTCGCGCCTCGAGATGGAGCTGCTGTCGGGGACTCGGCAGGAGGCGGTGCAGCAGATCCGCGAGCAGCTCTGCTGCGTGCTCTGGTGCGGGCCTTTCCTCGCATTGACAGCTCTCTCTCTCTCTCTCTCTATGACGTCCGCAGCTGACGATTGGTTTGTATCAATGGACGCTGCGATTGGACACAGCGCGCGCATCTTTGAGGACCCGCAGTGCCTGGACTGCAAGCACAACTTTTGCCGCGAGTGCATCTTCCTGCACCTGCGCAAGAACAACTCGTACTGCCCCACGTGCCGGCTGCCGACGCGCCCGAGCGAGATCACTCGCAACCAGTTCCTCGAGAGCATCCTGGCGGCCTGGAAGAGCGTGGAGGCGGAGATTGGGCACCTGGGAGACCCGAGTTGCCACGAGAAGCCGATCACGGTCGCGGACACGGACAGAGCGCTGCAGAGCGCGTCTGCCGCCTCGCATCTGTCTCCTGTTGCGTCTGCGCGGGGCGTAAGCTCTGAGACGGCCACAGCGCTCTCCGGAGCGTCGACGCCGGGCGGTAGTCGGAACGGAGCGGCAGCCGCGCCAGACGGCGTCGCGTTGCCCATGTCGATGCAGAATCGCGGCCGCGTGGCGAACAACAAGTGGAACGTCGACACGCAAGGCATTCGACAGCAAATGCGCGCCGACGAGCCATATTACTTTCACCCCTCGCCGATGGGGCGCTCCAAGAGCTCAAGCAGCGACCTGCCGGATGACTACGGCGCAAGTGAACGCTCTGCCCAAGTGGACGCAATGCCGTCGAACAACGGAACGGGTGAACGCAAGCAACGCGCAGGCAAGGCGAGGCGGAAGTTGGCGGTGGCGTCAGCAGCGTGCTCGCTAGATGACGGTGGGTTTCGTGCGGAGTGGGTTGGAAGGCCTGGTGCGATGGATTGGTGCTGAAACGTTGCTTGCCTCTTTGCTATGATGCTGTAAATCTTAGCATCGGCCGAAGAGCTCGAGAGCGATACTAGCCAATACAGCGAAGATCAAGAAAGCGAATCAGACACTTCCTCGGAAGAAGCAGATGAGTCGCAAGCAAGCAGCACCGGGCTGCTTCACACTCAAGACATTAACAGTTACATGGAGCGAATCAACCGGCAGCGCGAGGCGTTGAGCCAGTGGGAGCGCGCTCGCCGCGACAAGATCAATCAGGAAGCTGCGTCGCCAATGACAAGCCTGCTTCGGCCACGATCCAGTCACGTGCTGCCTCTAGTTCAACGATCGAGTCTCGAAGGCAGTGACGAAGATGAGGCGAAGGGCAGCACAGAGACACAATTCCCTATGTCTGTCATCGCGACGGACTCGCCCAATCTGCTTTCGACAACGCACATGAGTGCGTTCGACTGTTTGGTGTCCAGTGCACGCAAGTCTCGGCGTGTGGATGACGAAGACGATGAAGTTGAAGACGACGACGACGATACGATGGATGCTGACGAATGGCTACAATCGCGATTGGCGAAACGCCGTCTCGAGTTAGCAAGCTCGTCTCCGCCTGCAGCAGCTGCAGATCTGCCGCATCATCGCAAGCGCATTCGCGTACCCAGCTCCCAGTCATACGATGTAGAGAATAGGTCTCGGACTCGCGCTGAACCGACACAGCTCGAGATGGCCAGCGACGGCGGAAGAGTCTTTGTGCCAGATAGCCAGGCAGCCCACCACGAAACTGAGGAGCTGGAAACCAAACCTCCAGCCCCGCTCGAGTTCCAAGATGAGGAGACAGAGCCCGCTCCATCGCCGAAAAACGTGCAACACGACAAGAAGCTGCAGGCTTTGGAGAAGCCCGACAGGCCAGCAAAGAGGGTCAGCCAAGATTTCGAAGGAGCCATCAAGGCTTTCCAAGCGCAGCAACTCCATGGTCAGAAGACGTCGTCTGCCGCTGCGGCCGCTTTAGCGGGGTCTAGACGTGGAGAAACTGCAACTGGGACTGCCGCTGGGGCCTCCGCATCGCCTTCACGGATACGCAACGGGATATTGAACGCTGCCATGATGCGGACCGTCTTGGCGACGCCACCTGGGGTCGTGAAGATGGGCTCAACACCCTCGAACCGCCCTCCACTTCCCGTCAGCAGCACCAATATCTCCTCCGCAGCGGGCAAGAAATCAGCAGGAGAGCGCGAGTTTGTGCTCGTCGGGACAGACTTGTCCAAAGACGAGGTAAAGAGCATCATGGACGCGTGCACGCGCCTCGGTGGTCGCTTCGGCCGCCATTTTGACACAAAGCGCAACCGCAAGACGGGCGCGGAGCTGACGTCCGTTACGCACCTCGTCACGAAGGCGGTTCCGCCTCCGTTTACGAGCGCCGACGGCGAGGTGATGGATCTCCCGGGCCTGCGGTGCAAGCGCACCGCCAAGTACATGCAAGCGCTGGCCGAAGGCGCGTTCGTGGTGGACATGGCGTGGGTCTCGGACAGCGTGTCGGCTGGGAAATGGCTGCCGGAGGAGCCGTACGAGATGCAGGGCGACATGTACAGCGACGCGATGGGCAAGCCCCGCGAGAGCCGGCTGCGGCGGGCCCAAACGGGGCGGCGCAACGACATTTTCAACATGTTTCGCTTCGTGATGCTCTGCCAGGACGAGGAGTTCGAGTACCAGCTGCAGTCGGTGCGCGCGGTGGTCGAGACGTTCGGCGGCGTCTTCAACTGGGCGCACGAGTACGACGCGCTGCCGGCGGAGCAACGCGCGCGCAAGACGCCGATCGGCGTCGTCTCCAAGTCGCTGCCGTCGTGGGTCGCCAAGACGCGGTGGCAGCAGTACCAGATCCCGATCGTGCGTGTCACGTGGCTGTTCGACAGCATCAGCCACGTCGAGGTGCTGCCGTTCGACGACTACTACCCGTATTAGCCGGCGGCCGCGAGGCGTGCCCCTGACGGTCCAGCTGTCTGGCGCTTAATGGCTTAATGACTGCCGAGCGTTGCCGCAAGACGGAGACGCAGGGCTTCACACCCACGGATTGTTCATTTGCAGCGCACGGAAACGACCAACAACCACCCGCAGCCAGCGGAGGGGGAGCGTGGCCGGCGCGGACGAGTGAGCGAGCGAGCATGACGGGCGTCGGTCGGTACGTCTCTTCTTCTCTTGCGCCTCCGCATCCTGTCTGTCTGTCTGTTCTACTGTCGGCCGGCCAGCTCTAGCGCGCGCACGCTTCACCGCGGCTGCTGCTGCTGCTGCTGCTGGGCCTGCGGAGACGCCGCAACCCCCGCCGTCTGTCCGTCCACGGGCACCTGCATCTCGAAGATGTCGAGTTGGCCTTCCTGCTTGACTGCCGTGTCCACCACACGCCCCACCGCCCAGCGTAGACCCCACGTTAGTGCCGGAGACGTCGGTCGACCGACCACCCATCCACTTGCAGCACGCGCCACGCACCCGCAATGTTGATGTTGGCGCCGTTGGCGACGCGGATGTGGCGCTGCACGCACTCAAGCAGCTCCTGCTGCAGCGCCTGGAGGTCCACGCCCGACAGCACCTGGCTGCCGCGCTGGTGCGCCAGGATGATCTGCAGCCGCTCCTTGGCCACCGACTTGGGCGTCGCCGCGTGGCCAGCCGCCGCCGCCTCCGCGCCGTCCCCGAACAGCGAGGCCAGCCACTTCTTGGCGCCCTGCCGCGCGCCGGCGCTCGCGCCCGCTCTCGCTGCCATCGCCTCGGCTCGCAGTAAAGGTGACTTCCCTGGTACTTAGCCCCTCGATCTGCGCGGTCAATGCTAACGTCGACGTATCCAGTGTTTTACGGTGCCAGAGGAATTTGGACCCGGGGAGGGAAGGGTTAGCCAATATTTTTGACAAGGAATGACGGTCGTCGCAGCCTTTTTTGACAAACGAAATGATGGTAATGTGTTTAAAACGGAGGTTACGCTAGGGAACATGGGAGTGACGAGGATGGTTACGACGTACTGTACCCAAACAAATTACAAAGGAAATCAGCATTCTTGAGTCAAGTATCTTGACGAGCTACATGAGCTGCACGTGAATCATCACGAACAGTTCATCCTGTCAATGCCATGCGCTCATGCACTCAGTAGAGAACACCTTCCAGCACAGCAACAAGCTTACGTAGTGTAAAACGCACAGAGGTTGGATGGAGCGAATGTCGAATGGTCAGATAACTATGAAGTCACTGGATCCTTTGATTATGACCGCGCGGCTCCAAAACGGAGCGCGCGATCTCACCTGTAGAGCTCCTCATTCCATTCGACGCGGTCGGACACATGCACGTGAAGCCGTAACGCACATGCAAGCCAAGGCTGGCGCTCGAGCGGCGAGTATTCAGTGGAAAAGTTAAAAGTTACACTGGTTTATCTCCACGTTGGCAAGGAATGCGTTCCTTTTGGTGCCGTCGGACAGGGATAAGGGTGGTCATCACCATACTCGTCCGCTCGAGACGCGTGCAAATGCAGAGTAGCAAATACATGAAGGAGACATGGGCAAAGCGAAGCTCGCTCGGGAATATGCAACGATAAGGCGGTCGAGTGGTCAGACAAGAGGGAGTGACCCCTCGGAACAAATCTCTTCATCGATCGAGCTCGAAGCGAGCTGGGTATATAATGTCATCATCACACTCGGCAGTCCACACGCAATGATAGCCACACACACACACAGACACACATGCAGACAAAGGAATAGACACACGTGCAAGGTAGGGAGGTAGGTAGGTAGGGAGGGGA
Source organism: Phytopythium mirpurense (assembly GCA_023338055.1). NCBI lineage: Eukaryota > Oomycota > Peronosporomycetes > Pythiales > Pythiaceae > Phytopythium > Phytopythium mirpurense. The sequence goes on along the minus strand of JAADXZ010000569.1, from coordinate 10,900 downwards.
ACGCTCAGACCGAGTCCTGTTAAAAACCCGGTGGAGTAATGCACTCAACATAACAAAGGAGTTCATACTGTCTGGGGCGGCGACATACATTTTTCGCAATCACTGCGTTCTCCCAATGCAAATGCACGCATACATACACACTCACTCTTATAAATCAATGCATGACACAGGCACTCACATGGGCAGCGGACGCGCCCGCCACGAGCGACTCGGACTCGGACAGCGCCACGCTGACAGCGAGGCGCGCGTCCGTCCAGCGTCCGATTAGTGGAAGTCCTTCCCGCTGCGGACCGTCGTCGACGCGCGTCCGCCGCCTGCAACGCGCCTGCTAAAACCGCAACTGCCTGTGGTGGATGGACTTGCAGGCGCGCTTCGGGGTTTGAGGCTCTATACTGGGGACAAGTGTCGGGTGGGCGAGTGGTTGGTCGGTCCGAAATCGAAACGACTGGTCGCCAGTATGTAACGTCCCGAGCGGTTACGGTCCGAGGGCGGATAAGGGACCGGTTACGATTTTCAAAGGAGAATAATTCATGTTTGCAATCCATCAAATGACATTATTTACGAATATAGCCAGACGTATTGCAGCCTCTCATCCAACTTCAACGTGGTCAAGAGAGCGAGCGAGCGCTGTGGGTAATGGACTCACCAGTCCTCGCGGACGATGGGGAGCGTCACCGAGAGCACACGCGTCTTGGCGTCCCACTTCGCACGCCCATCCTGGTACTTGACGGGGTGTGGCAGGTACAGTACGAGCTTCCTGCGGCGCCGGACAGCGAGAGGGGGCACAGGCAGCAACAGTAGAGCATCAGGGCGTCAGATCCTCTACAGTCGTCGGCGGCTTGGGAGCCCGAGACGTACAGAGAGGCCGACTGGAGCAGCAGCTTGTGCGCCTTGACGTCCAGCTCCAAGTCCTCGAGTCGGTGGCGCGGGCACTCGACGCGCACGACCATGGCCTCGCAGTGCGCGGAGGACGGGTCCTTGTCGCTCAGCCCCAAGAACACGTCCTCCGTCATGACGCTCTGCTTGTACCGGATCTCAAACCTGGGGCGCGTGCGCGTCTCGAACGCGTCGTCGTCCTCGTCATCGCTCGGCACCTCCTCCAGCTGCCAAATCGCCTTGGGGTCCGCCGGCTTGATCTGTCCGATCGGCCTCGTGACTGTCCAGACAACACCGCCCACGGACCGACCGCCACAATACCAGCGTCAATCTCGAAGCTTCTCCTCTCCAACATCACGTACGGACTGGGGCGTCAGTCGGATAAAGACCTTGGGGGACGGCAGCTGCCGCCCCGAGCGTCGACGGCGTGATCCCTAGCGTCGCTCGCTGCTCGTCCTCGCCGTCGCTCGCGTGCTGCTCGCCCAGCAGCTCGTTCAGCGCCACAATGTCCATCGCCATGCCGTCCATCGCTGCCCGCGACGCCAACTCCCTCCAGCGAACGCAACAAGAGTATCACGGGTATTCACCCCCCCCCTTCACGCCTCGAGTCAAAGGATCGCGTCGCCTCGCAAAGCGTCGCGCCCAGTCACTCGGTCGGTCGCTCTACCCGGTCGAGCGTCACGCAAACTGCTCAAAGACGCGCTCGAGCGACAGCTCGCTGACGCTGTACTGCTTGACGGCGAACGCGGCCTTGCTCTCCTCCAGCAGCGCGAACAGTTGCGCGAGCCCAAAGGCGTCCGAGCACTGCGCCTCGTACGTGCCGCTGGCGCTCGCGCCGCTGCCGCTCGCGCCGCCTCGCCGCTCCACGCACGTGACTGGCGCCCCGGACGCCACCGCCAGCTTGTTCCGCAGCAGCTCGACCTCCAGCCGCGCGAACGCCTCCACCAGCAGCCACTGCTTGACAAACTCGACCAGTCCGACGCTGCCGCCGGCGCCTGCCGCTCCGTCCTCGGGGTCCTCGAGGCGCGAGCGCAGCGCCGAGAGCCACTGCTGGCCCTGTCGCCGCGCCTCCTCCGCCAGCGCCGCGTTCTCCGCGCCGGAACCACCCGCGTGCGCGAGCGCGTAGCACTGCTGCCAGGCGCGCTCGAGCTCGCTCGCCGGCACGTCGTCGTCCTGCGCCGCGCCGACACCACCAGCAGTCATAGTGCCGAGCCACTGGCGCAGCGCGTTGGCAAAGCGCTGCACGCGCTCGGGCGCCCAGACGGCGGCTGCGTCGAGCCGCACCGAGAGCGCCACGCCGCGCGCCGCACGCTGCTTGAGGTCGGGGATGCTGCCGGCCCACACGACGGCGCCCTGGCGCAGCACGACCGCGTTGGCGCACACGGCCTCGGCCTCCTCCATGCTGTGCGTCGTGAACAGGCAGCTCGCGCGGCGGCCCGCGCCCGCGCGCTTGTCGTGCAGCACGCGCCACATGAGTCGCCGCGCGACCACGTCCACGCCCGCCGACGGCTCGTCGAGCAGCAGCAGCGCCGCATGGTCGCTCACGAGCGCCAGCGCGAGCATCAGCCGCCGCTTGTTGCCGCCGCTCAGGTGCTGCGCCGCCGTGTCCGCCACGGGCGACAGCGCCAGCTTGGCGAGCAGCGCGTCCACGCCGGCGCGCTCGAGCGGCAGCGCCAGCGCCGGCGAGGACGCGCGCCGGTAGCTGCGGCGCAGGCGGAAGCAGAGCGCCAGGTGCTCGCGCGCCGTCAGCGGCCCAAAGAGCACGTTGCCCTGCGGGCAGTAGCCGTAGCGCGCGGCCGCCTGCTGCGGCTCGACCGTCACGTCGCGCGCGTCGATGAGCGCACTGCCCGCCGTCGGCGCCACGCCCGCCGTCAAGATCTCGAACAGCGTCGACTTGCCCGACCCGTTGACGCCCAGCAGCGCCACGCAGTCCTGCCGCTCGACCGAGAAGCTCACGTCGCGCAGCGCCACGACTGTCGAGCTCGACGCCGATGCCGCCGTTGTAGCGGACGCAGTCGCCGGCTGCGAGTCGTCTCGAGCTTCGCGGCGGCGGTTGCTGCCGTTGAACACCTTGGTCACGCCGATGACACGGACAATGTCGGGCGACTCGCGGTCATCCTCGTGATCGTCCTCGTCGCCCCCCGCGCGGCCGTACCCGTCGCGGCGCCGGCAGAGGACGAGCCGCTGGAGCGCGGAGCCCGCCTGGCGAAGTCGGTGCGCCGCCAGCGTCGGGTACATCTGCCACTGGTCGAGCACGAGCAGCAGCGCCGAGTAGCCGACGGCCGAGGCGGCCAGCACGGCCCAACTGCGGCCCGAGACGTCCCAGGCCCAGACGTCCGGCTCGGCGGCGGCGGCCGCGACCGGGTCGTCCAGCACGTTCCAGGCAAAGCCCGCGAGGCACTGCGTCCGGATCGGCGCCCACGAGTACGTGGCAATGTCAAGCACCGCGACGCCGAGCGTGAAGAGCGGCAGCAGCTCCAGGTACTGCGAGGCGGCGTGGGCGCCGACGCAGAGGCTCGGCACCATGGAGAAGGCGAAGACGACGGACGCGGCCACGAGCTGGAAGAGGGACGCGTACGACATGAACGACTGCGCCGACGAGTGCGACGCGAAGGCGAGCGAGCAGAGGTAGAGGAAGGGCAACACGGCGAGGCCGAAGAGCGCGAGGCTCAGCGCCCAGGCCTCCATGATGGAGGCCGAGAGCGCGTCCGAGAAGGCCGCGAGCACGCACACGATGGCGGCGGTCGCGAGCGCGTAGCCCGTGAGGTCGAAGAGGAGGTTGGACGCCCAGTAGAGCACCGACGCGCCACCCGCCGACTCAATGTGCTGGTACTGCAGGCGCTTGAGCCCTTCCTCCTTCTCTTTGACGACCGGCGACACGTAGTACGCCACGATCGAGCTCATGGTCACGAGCAGGTAGAACGCCACCATGATGCGCCGGACGATAGTGATCACCTCCTCGGGGTCCAGCCACGCTTGGACGTCCGGCTCTGCGCGCTCCTTGACGGGGGTGACCAGCGGGAACGCGCCCTTGCTGACCGTCAGCTCGCACTGGCCGCCACGGCGGCGCTCCTTGTCCGCGACGGCCTTGCAGAACGCCTGGGAGACCCACTCGAGCGTCACGGGAAGCGACCGCGACACAGTCTGGTTGTAGTGCAGTGCGTACTCGACGCCCGCCAAGCCACCGCCGCTGGCGCTCGAGGCCGCGAGCGCCGTCCAGTTGACGCTCGAGAAGAACACGCCCGCGACGAACGCGGTTGCGTTGCGAGCCAGCATTGCGTCGATCATGGCCGCCTCGGACGACACGTTGGCGTCCAGCACGACTGGGTAGGCTCCTGCCTGGTCAAAGTGCGCCACCACGTCCTGGACAGCGCTGCGGGCGTACGAAGAGGATGCGACGAAGAGCGACGAGCCCGCGGCGGAGGGCGGCAGCCGCGTCAGCACCTCGATGGACCCGCCGAGCGAGAACAAGTGCTCGATCACGGCCATGAGCACCGCGAAGAGCACGATCGGCCACAGGTACTGCGCCAGCAGAGCCTTCTTGTCTCGGATCGCCATCTTCCAACGCTTGAGGACGAGCGCGCGCAGCTGGATCAGCACTTGCCTCCACCACCGCTCGGGCTCTAGCTGCTGGAGCGGGTCCGGATCAAGACTTGAGACGGCGGTGGCCCCCGTTCGCTGGAGCGCTTTGCGCGCCGCTGCGTCCGCGTCGCCTTCTCCCGGCGCGACGTCGTCCTTGGCGTGGTAGTACACGCCCTCGCCCTCTGTCACGGCGACAAAGACGTCCTCGAGGTCCGTGGCCGCGATAGCGTAGCTCTTGATGGCGCGCTGCTGCTTCTTCGCGTCCAACTCGGTGAAGAGCGCCGCGAAGGCCGCCTCCTTGCCCTCTTTTAGCTGCAAACGCGTCTCCCACTTGTTGTCGCTCACGACGGCAGCCTTAGGCACGTACTTGCGGACTAGCGCCAGCACTTCTAACGACCGCCCGCCGACGTGCGAGCCGTCGGGGTGCACAACCGTCAGCTTGTAGCCGACGCCGAGCTTGTCCTGGAGGAACATGCTCGACCCGCAGCACTTGAGCTTGCCCTCCGCCACGATGCCGATGTTCTCGCACAGCGCCTGCGCCTCGTGCATCGAGTGCGTCGTCAGAATGACCGCTCGGTGGCGCACGGCACGCTTCAGCGCGTCCCACGTGTCGAGCCGCGCCTTGAGGTCCATGCCCGCCGTGGGCTCGTCCAACAGCACGACGCGCGCCGAGTCGAGCAGCGCCAGCACGAGCGACAGCTTGCGCTTCTGTCCCCCGGACAGGGTTTTGGCCAGCGCGTCGCGCTTCTCGTCGAGGCCGAACTGGCTCAGCTTGCTGCCCCACGCCTCCTGCGCGAGCGCCTGGACCCCGAGGCTCTCCTTGAGCGCGCACACAAGCCAGAGGTGCTCCCAGACCGTCAGGTCGTCGAAGAGCACGTTCTGCTGGAAGCACACGCTGAGGCTGCGGCGGATGGCCGTCGGGTCCGCCGAGACGCGCAGCGAGCCGCCCACGAACGCGTCCCCGCTCGTCGGCGCCAGCATACCGCACAGGATGGACAGCGCCGTGCTCTTGCCCGCGCCGTTGGGGCCAAGCAGGCCGAACATCTCGCCCTTCTGGACACCGAACGAAACGCCCTTGAGCGCCTCCTTCCCGTTCGGGTAGCGCTTGGCGAGCCGGTGGACCAGCAGCGCCGGGCTCGAGTGCTGGAGGAGCTCCGCCATCGGGACTTCGCGCAGCGTGTCGTCCCCCAGCTCGCCGGGAACGTCTGCGAGCGGTATGCACTCGACCGCGTCGCCCTCGTCGCTCGCGTGCGTCTTCTCAACCGTCCGCCGAGGGAACCAGTAGGACGGCAGCACGACAAAGAACCACTTCTGCTGCACGCCGTACGTCCGCGGGAAGACGTTCTCGAGGTACCAGCCGAGCACGAGGTACCCAAGGCTCTGCAGGGCCATGGTCGCGCACGGACTCGCGACGGTGGCCCACGTGACGGGGCGCACGGCGGCCGTCGAGGCGTCCAGCTCCAGCACGTGGCGCAGCGACGCCATGAACACGACGGGGGAGCTCACGGCGTCGAGGCGGCGCACCGCGAACTGCAGGAGGGCGGACGCGGCCAGCGTGTCGTCGCTCACCATGGACCGGATGATGGTGCCGGCGCCCAGCAAGAGGTAAATCAGCGGCGCGCTGGCGGCTGCCGTCTTGGTCTGGCTGAAGACGGGCGTGATGGCGACGCCGAAGAGCAGCATGCTGGTCGCGAACGTCAGGAGCAGCAGGAAGAAGAAGGCGCCGCTGGCCTGGCCCGCCGCGAACATGGCGTCGCTGAGGATCCAGACGGCGAGCAGCGACACGGCGACGGACGCGAACAAGTAGAGCAGGAACCAGCTGAGCAGCAGCGCCATGGACGGCAGGCCCATGATCAGCAGGTACTCCTTGAGCTGCTTCTCCTTCTCCGCGACGATGTCACGCACGAGGCGCACGTATGGCCACAGGAAGAGGTAGGCCGTGTAGAAGACCAGGTTGGTCTCGAACGGCCCAGAGATGGTCGCGCGCGGGCGTGAGCGCAGCGACACGGCCCTCATGGTCTGCAGCGCGTCCCTAGACGACGCCTTGTCCGCGAGGTGCGCCAGGAATCGCGTGACGTCGCTCGAGAGCGCGCCGCCGTCCACGGCCGCGACGCACTCTTGGCGCGTCTCGCCCAGCGGAGAGCTCGGCCCAAAGGCGCTCCAGCTGAGCCCGCTGACCGCGAACATGTCCATGACGGCCTGGCAGACGACCCGGCTCGCCGGCAGCGGCGCGATCGTCTCCGGCGCGGGTAGCAGCGCCACAGACTGCGAGCCATTCAGCTGGAGGAACCGATTGGCTTGCATCTGGAACGGCAGCACCGCCGGGAAGTGCCGCGGGTTGTCGCTGCCGTTGACCTGGACGTTGGCGGAGAAGTAGAGCCGGAGCTGGTCCTCCGCCGCGGCTGCCTCCGGGTCCTGCAGCTTCGGCTGGTACAGCACCGTCATCAGCTCCATGGGCGCCTCCTGCGTGTCGGTAGACGCGCCGGTCGACGGTGCCAATGGGCGGAGGTCGATGCCCGCGTAGACGCCGACGCCGCTCTGCTCGGGGAAGGCCACGATGCGCGCGTTCGCGTCCGCGTTGGCCTCTCCGTGGAACGGGATGCGCCTCGTCAGGCTCGAGAACGAGGCCACGCCCAGCTCTCTCGCCGCCGGGAACTCGCTGTCATTGGGTGCAGGGGCATACACAGACGGGCGAGCGAGCGTGAGCCTCGGGCGCTCGCCGCAGCGAGAGGACAACGCGTGGGTATAGGACGAGCAAGGAGAGTATACCGGTCGAGGAAGGCGAGGAAGGCGCGCGTCTCCTGGCGGTCGATGACCGCCAGACTCCGGTTGCTCTCCCGAAGAAGCAGAGGGAGCGCCGTGAGCAGCAGCGCCGCGGGCTTCTTCTCCGCCGGGCGCGGGCGTCCCCAGGCGTTCCCAGCAAGCGCGCGCGTGCTCCAGTCCCCCGCGAGCAGCCGCCGCAGGTCCACCGTCGAGAGGTCCGGACCGGTGTATAGCGCCGCGTCGGGGCCGCCCCGCACGGACGCGGCGCGCGCCGGGGTCGCGTGCTGCGCGTTGAAGATGCAGACCTTGCGGATGAGCAGCAGCACGAGCGCCAGCGGCAGCACAATGTCCGTGAGCAGCGCCGGGAAGAGCCAGGCGCGGCCGCCGACGCGCCCGCGGTTCAGCCGGCTCTCGCGCTGCTTGACGCGCCAGTTCTTCCACAGCAGCACGCGCACGCTCGCCCACATGGCCGTCGCGACCGGTAGTTGCCGGGAGCCTTTCTCGCTATTAAACTGCAGCCGCTTTAGGCCGGGCGGATCCTCTTGGAGACTGCGAGCGGATGATGAGCTTCTCTGGATGTGGGGTACACGTACCAACATTCTGGTATACGGTGAACTCGTATACTATTCTATCTTGAAGTGGCGTTATACGAGATCCGTCCTATACAGAAACAAGCAGGCTCAATGTCGGCTTGGGGGAGCGCTGAGGGACGTGGCCGTGTTGAAGCCGGCGATTGGTCGAGTGGCGACAGATCCACAACTACTGCAACTCGCAGTCTACCAACGCCGCGGACGCGATTACTGCTGCAGCTTGAAGTGGCTGATCTGGATCTCCTCGCCGCGCTCGGCGTAGTCGCCCTGGAAGCGGCGCAGGCGGAACTCGCGCCAGCTCACGCCGCGGTAGCGCGGCTGCTCGCCCGCGCGCACCACAATCGGCTCGGCCACCGCGCGGTAGGACGGGTTGTAGAAGAAGGGCGCCGAGAAGCGTTCGCGAGCGCCGTTGGCGAGCACGCGGTGCAGCGGCGCGACGAACTTGTCGTTGGACCACACCTGCATCATGTCGCCAATGTTGATCACGAACGTGTCCTTGCGCGGCGGCACGAGGCGCCACTGCTGCGAGTCGCGGTGGAACGCCTGGAGCGAGGCGACCTCGTCGTCCTGCAGGAGCACCGTGAGCGCGCCGGCGTCCGTGTGGTGGTGCACGCCCATGGCCGTCTCGGGCTCCGGAGCCACGGGGTAGTGGTTCAGCCGCAGAAAGCTCGAGTTGTCCGAGATCGTGGCGGCTTCGGCGTCGCTCTGACGCACCTCCTGGTGGAAGAACTGGTCGAAGAAGTCGACGCGCTCGCCCAGGGCGACGGCGAGCACCTGGATCAGCCGTCGCGACAGGTGCTCCATGCCCGAAAAGTAGTCCGCCATGGCCGCGCGGAACCCCGGCAGCGCGTCCTCGCTCGGCCACTGGTTCTGGTCGCCGCCCAGGCGCTGGTACACGCGCTCGTCCGCGCTGCCGTCCTCTTGACGGCCGGCAAAGTCGAAGCCCTCCTTCCAGTCGACCTTGTTCTTGGTCAGCTCGTTGTCAAAGAACCCGCGCGAGTTGGTCTCCGACCGCCGCAAAGCGCCCTTGACGGCCGCGGGCAGCGCGAAGAAGGCGCGCATGGCGCTCTGGAAGCGCTGCAGCTGCGGGCCGCTCAGCCCGTGGTTCGAGACGTAGAAGAAGCCCCACTCGACCGCCGCCGACCGCACCGCCGTGATCACGTCGCGCAGCGCCAGGTTGTCCTCGCGCAGCACCGCCGCCACGCCCGCGTCGTCCGCGCACGCCATGAGCGCGCCAATGTCCACGACCGGCACCTGCAGCGCGCTTGCCGGGGTAGGCGCCGCCATGGGAGCTTGAGTGAGTCGGTGTCTCTGGTGAGATTGCGCTCTGGAGTGTTGGATGCTCGTCAGAATGTGGGGCTACGTAGGACTTCTTTAGAGGGACGTCATACCCGAGGAGTGGCATGGGTTACTGTTCGGTAAAGAGCGTAACCGGTTACTGACTGAGTTTGATGTTCAAAGCTGAAGCCATGTATGTGGTCGCAGGCCGCCACTTGCGCCGCACCCGTCGTCGAGGTGCTCGCCCTACATCAGGTGCTAGGCGACCTCGTGCAGCTTGCGGACGGCAGCGGGAAGAGGAGGCCGAGGTGCACGGGCTCGGCGCGGTCGAAGGCGGACGAGTCGATGGCGTCGACCCAGCAAATGGACCGGACCTCGAAGCGGCTGGGCTGGAGTTGGCGCCGCTCGAGTTGGCGTCACGACGTGCTGTGCCTTCACGTTGGCGCGCGGCAGCGCCACCTTGAAGGTTTCGACGGCCGGCTTGTGGTCCGACGTGATCGCCTGCTCGCACTCCATGTTGGCGCCATGCCGTCCAGCACGCGAAGAGCACGCGGTCCGTGGACGACGACACGCGGAAGCCGTCGTGGCTCGCGGCGGGCGATACGTTGTCTCGAACGCGGCCGGGTCTCGCGGGTCCGTGAGCGCCTGGCCGCCGGAAGGTCGGGTAGAACTTAGGGCTGCAGGCTTCCAGAGAATGTTCCTTTGAAGCCGCATAGAGTGCAGCCACACTCGGCCATTTCTCCTTCGCTCGTCGGAGCCTCTTCAACCTCGCCCTTGTCACCGTTCAAGCCTCGTAATGAGCTGCATCGCTTATGGTATCCGAATCGACCTCTGTTGCGCAACAAAAGCTCCAAAAGACGCGACTTCCGGCCAAGTTGAACCTCAGCATGCGATATCGCAGACGTAGTCTGCGTGTTTCTTTTGCGCCTTCGACCTGACGATACGGTGACCTTCCCCGCTTTAGCGATGCAGAAGACCCTCAGTCGCTGAGGCAGCGGAGTGTCCATGGATCCATTTGCACCGAAGAAGAAAAGAGATGAGCGCGGCACCCTCATCGAGTGGCCGTCCGCTAAGCTTTGGCTCGGCACAATTTTCGACTGTGCAGAGCTCGAAGCGACTCTCCCGCTACAATTATTGACTGATTGAATCGCCATCTCCTTCACTTGCGCCATGTGCAACGGTGAGGGTGATGTGGGGCGAACGAATGGGTTACCCTGTCGTATGTTCAAGAGCCGATGTGGTTACATCTTTACAAACCCTAAGTTAAATGGCATCGTGTTTTGGAAAATGCCGCCATGAATCACAAATTGATGGGTAATTGGCGAAAATTCATCGCCGCGTCTATCGCTGTACTGTATGTTGTACTACCGTAAATCAGTATCGGCTCGCGTTAAAGCGACTTTTTGTGGCAACTATTGCAACTTTTAAAGAATTAGTTGCGCAACTTGTTTGTTATATAACCATGGTTTCTGAAATATTTCGGCAAAAATGCGCGAACTAAAACCGGTAGCGAATATTCCAACTGAACCGGTCCGCTTCATTGACTCAGCTCATCCCCTGGCAGGCTAACAGCCATTGCAAAAGAACGAAGAGAAACCCCACAACTCTCCCCATGAAGGAACGCCGCTGCGCTGAACCAAGAGCGGGCGTAGGCAGCCGAACCCGAGCGAGAATGCGCGCCCGTGGAGGCGACAGCGTGAGCGGCAGGACTCGCGCAAGTGTCCGCGCCCAGGCAAGTGCACCCGCAAACACGGCGACGCGTGCACGCCGCTCCGCAACGCTGACCAGACGGTCGAACGGGGGGGGGGGGG
>JAADXZ010000568.1:0-17908 GCA_023338055.1 Phytopythium mirpurense | reverse complement strand
TGCCAAGGACGGGCGAGACGCTCTTCGCAAGTACGCGTGGTCGCGGAGGAACACGCCAGCTATCGTCTCTCTGCCATTCCAGCGCGGAGAGAGAGTTTCGGTCGTCGCTGCTTTCGACGAGAACGGCTTTTTTTCGTGGGAGGCAACATCGGGCACGTTTGACAGGGAGCGCTTCCATTCTGCCTTCGCTCGCAAGATTGTGCCATTTCTAAACCCATGGCCTCTCCCAAGGTGCAGCCTTATTGTCATGCATGTTGCTTGATACGCTGTCTAATGCGCCTTATACTGTATTGGACAGGTCAATCGTGCTCCTCGACAACGCCAAGATCCACATGTATCGAGAGCTGGAGGACTTGGTCCACTCCAGGGGCAGCCTACTTGTGTTCTTGCCCCCATACGCACCGCAGCTAAATCCCATCGAGATTGGCTTTTCGCTGCTGAAGAGGTGGATAGTCCGGTACGCAACACACGCCTTCCGCGAGGACCCCACACGGACGCTGAGTGTAACGTTTGTAGAGTGCACTAAAGGAAACTACAGTGTCGGAATCAGTCTATACCGACACTGTGGATACGAGCTGCGGAGTTTGAATAGAGATATATTCTTTCAGTAAACTATTTGCGGCAAATATCTATTCAAAGATTGCGTGGTCAATATCCTCAATGTTCTCACGCAGTGGCTCCGTCTCGATTGGCTCGCGGTATGCGGGAACCAGAGCGTGGGGAGGCAGCCCGAGCTGGCGTCGCAAGTCCCCGAGATGCAGTTCTATAGGAATGATGCCGTTGTTCAGTCGGGCACGCACTGTGACATACTCTTGCTCTATCTCGCTCGCAGCCCGCTGGTGATCAATGCGTCGCTGGCCCTCGTCAATGAACTGCAGCTGCGAGAACGTCGTGCTCTCTGGGGCAGATACGGCTGCATGATCTGGCTGGCGGGCTTGCTGGACGGCCCAATACGAGCGCGCAGCTGGTCCGTACACGTCTTGTTGTTGTTGGGCATCAAGATGAGCTTGGATGCGTGTAGCGGCCGCTGCAACCCGAGCCTGGGTCGCGCGCCGTATTCCACAAAGCGTCAATGCCTTCTCGACGTAAACGAACATGTCCACTACAAAGGCGCCATGCCTGAATGACACGATCAATTAGTCACAGCAATATCAGCGCCAAGATACATTGATACAGTTCCATACCTTCGATGACAGAGGCTCCACAGTCGCTGGAGTTGCTGTCGAAGGACAGTCTGATCGGTCGCCAGCACCTCGTACTTTTCTTGTGTCGCGTTGATTGTTGGCTTCAACATGATCGGTCGATCGGCATCCCACGCGACGTCCTCGCGGGTCGACAAGATGACCTTTATTTTCTCGCGATAGACTGTGTAGCCTTCGCTCAGCACAAGATCCACGCAGAACGGCTCCCCATGCGTCTTGCGGTTGTTTGGGTGATGCGGTCCGACCTTCACTGTAACCCGCGTGCTAAACACGGCGGGTAAAGCGCCTGCACCGATTTGGGTTGCCAGTCTAAATGAAGCATGCGTTAGTGTGGTGAATATGTTGTGTATTGGGAAAGCACGGTACTTACTCGTCCATTCTGTCGGTGTGCACGCACAAATCCAGCCTCACACTGACCGTGTAGATGACAGCGCCGGCTGAGGGTAATGCCGGCGGTGGGCAGCAAACTCGTGCAGCCACAGGCGGACAGATCGTAGGGAATGAAGGGCGGGTGGCAGCAATCGGGCCACTCGCAGCGACACCACTCGCTCCCTTGTATCCCTTCGTCGCAACGGTTTGCTCGGTAGACTAGCTCTGTAGACACATGGTATCGGCATGCAGGAGTTAGAACGCAACTCGTTAGTCGAGCTAGGTTTCCACAGCTTACATTCGCGCCGCGAGGAGCAGTTCTGAACGCGCAGGAGCCCTCGCACGCGCCTCCACCCAGGAATCAGCGGTCTCCTGTATGAAGGCAGGAGAGATCGGCACACAATAAGTTAGAACCCCTTCATGCCCATGATATCGATCTACGTGCCTCGCTCCTCGGCACCTTGGACGAGCGCCAACGCCTCACCTTTTTGCAGCGACTGGGACTGGTTCGAAGAGAGAATGAGCTCGACTTGAGATTGAGCGCTCGAACTGGCGCTGTTGCGTTTCTATCCCGTCGCAAATTACGGTTTCAATCTTCGAATTTTAGCTGACACTGATATTTTTGGGAAGGACAGATTGCGTGCCCGCAGAATAGCAGAAAAGCACAATACTAGTAGTACTGAAACAGCGGTATAATACAGTATTACAGCAGTACTACTAAAGGCATATAGCACTAGTACGTGTAGCACTCTTGATTCCAAACAAGAAGCGCATGACGGTCTCCGGTGCTCGCTGCCTGGCGCTGGCCCTGCTGCTTCTGTCCTGGAGCGCGCTCGTCCCTGCGCATCCCGCTGAAGGAGACGCGACTTCCCAGTTGAAGATCCACCGAAGGCGCGCGTGCGAGGTGTCGCTGCTGTGGCGCGCCGACTTCGCGGCCGTCCAAACACTGGACGAGCTGCTCTCGTCGACCAATGGCGCTGCGGATGACAGCTCCCGGATGTGGAGCGTTGCGGACGGCTGTAGTGGCATGAAACAAGCCAAAGTGGACGCGTGCTGGGCCAAGGAGAGCGCTGTAGTGTCGGATGGAGAGCTGCAGCTTGCGATCGGGTCCCGCGGACACGGTACGCGATGGAGATCTTTGCGTGGACGTAGCGTAGCATCATATAGGTCACCGCCTCCTGATAGTATGGCGCGGTGATAGGTGCAAGGATACAGATGAGCGCACGACTTGGTGGCGATGGTCATGACCAAGAGAACAACATCCTCCGACTGGTCGTCATTGCGCACTTCCCTTCGGTACGTCTGGCTCATTGGAGGGACAGTGCTGTCCTTCCTTCCTTCCCCCTCACCTATTGTACAGTTCACGCGCAACGAAAGCTCTAGCAGTGGTAACATTCAAGCGACAATTGCCGTGAGGCTCCCACACCGCGACGTGACCGCGTCCATGACTGTCGCGTCGCGGCAGCAATCGCTCGGAGAGATTTGGCTGGCGTCTTCACGCAACACGAGCGTCTCCGTCGAGTTACCGTGCCCAAGGGTGCGTTTTGACGAGCACACGCGCTCTCAGTATATGTATGGCGTGCTTGCCGCTCTCACCGTGATACGTTGACGGACTGAAACACAACTAGAGCGTCGGGGGGTCATTCAAGGAGTTTGAGTTCGAGTGGAGCGACGACTGGCTGCGCTGGTTCGTGGACGGTGTGATGCTGTTCGAAGAGTACATTGCTGATGCGCCTGCCGCCAGTTCAAAGAGCGGCGAGGCACCGATTTCGACACCTGAAGGTGGTGCCGTCACCGTGGAGTTGGCCTACTCGACATCAGAGCAGCTGCAAACGCCCGTCGCGGCCGAGCCAGTGTCTTCAATACCCCTGTTCCGAATCGAAGCGCTTGCTCTGGTCTCCGGCTCCGCGCTCGATCCGTTCTGCCGCCCACGTCACCGCAGCGAGGCGAATTGCCGAGAGAAAACTCGTGAGTCGGTCGGTAAAGATATCTGTATGCTGGTGTATCATCACTAACGAACGTGCGTGAGTTCATACAGCGTGGACGCCGCGTTTGGGGTCGAATCAGGGATACCTGTCGACGAACGAGGTCGAGGCTTTCATTGACGAGATTGCGTCGACACTACCGACCTATTTGACCCGCGTTGAAGAGCTCGGAAGCTCCATTGAGGGGCGACCGCTTCGCGCGCTGTGCCTCGGGAATTGTCATGGCGGGCCGGACACACCGCAAGTGCTATACACGGGCATGCATCACTCCCGAGAGGTCCGTGCGTCTGCTTTTTGGCTGCTTACGGTGCTGCGAGCGTTGTGACTGACGCTAATTCTTCCTCTGCACAGCCAATCTCCATGATGGTGAGCATCTTCGATACCCTCTCAATGCCACTAGTGACACTAGTTCCGTTGACTGACGTGCTGTATCCTCGCGAACCTTCTTCATTGCGCGTGGTGTTGGACAGAACTTGGTGTACACGATCGACATTCTGGTAGCGGACTTCATGAACGGCGACCTGGATATGCTGCATCTGCTGCTGTCGCGCCAGCTGTGGTTCATTCTCGTCGTGAACCCAGACGGCTACGCACGCAATGAGCAGCAGCGCATGTGGACACACCACGCTACAGGAGAGCGCAAGAACGCTCGCGCTGGCTGCAGGACGACGGCCGACTCTGGCGTGGACCTCAACCGAAACTACGACGTCTGCTTTGACCACGATGACCTTGGAAGCAACCCAGACGTGTGCGCAGAGGATTACCGCGGGCCTCGCCCGTTCTCCGAGCCGGAAACTCAAGCGGTCCGCTCAATTGTCGAGGACCGAGGCCACAACTTCTCTGCTGCACTCAACTACCACTCCTTCGGGCGGTACTTTAACATCCCCTTCGCGTGCGAGTCTCTCGGCACGGCTTCGGGTGCGAACGCGTCGCTATTCGACGCGCTGGCGAGCGAAATGGCCCGCTACAACCAGTTCCAGTACGGTCAGCCGTGGAAGGAAAGCAACCTGTACACGGTGAATGGAGAGACGAGCGACTGGATGTGGAATGCGCACGGGATCTTTGCCATGTCTCCCGAGGTTGGGCCGGAGTTCAGCGTCCCCAGCGATCTCGGCTTCTGGCCGCCAAGAGACCAAGTCCCGGCGCTGTCGACGGAGCTCCATTACTCCAACCTGCACTTGGCGCGAGTATCGGGGCCGGTGTACACCCTTGATGTCGTCAAGGTGGACGTCAAGCCCGACGCGGTGGACATTCGACTGACCGTGTCGAATATTGGCTTACACTCTGGGCACTCCGACATTGACGTGATCGTCACCCGATCGCGGAATGGAACCGGGGCGAGCCATCATGTGGCAATTCCAGCGGGGAAACTGGGATCCGCGCTCAACGATGCCACCTCGAGCCTTTCCCTCTCGCTCCCGGCAGCTCCCGCTGATAGAGATCTTCGCGAGCTCTACGTTGTGCTTCGTGACCCGTTGGGCTGCACGGTCTTTCGGACATGTACGTACTTTGAAGCTCCTTGCCCAATTGTATATGGAAATAGTCACCCTCTAAACTGACCGCTGACTCGTGTCCAGCTCTCGGCGTTACAATCGACGCCTCTACGTCGACTTCACGTCAAGTTCAGACGTGGCTGCCGCTTCATCTCCCTCGATGTGGAACGTGCGAAGCTTATGGCACAGCCGATGAAGCGCCGTCGACTGGTGCTGCGAACATATCTTCGATCTGCGCTGATGCCAGCGACATTACGACTCTGGAGAGCGTCCAGCAGCGATCCGTCGCGAGAGACGACACTGCTCTGATCGCGGCGTTCCCCGTACCCGCAAGTAGTGAGAGCGGCAGTTCGACGCACGGATCCTCTCGAGACCAAGCACCAAGGAACAATGGGTCTTCCGGACTCGACAGCTCTGTGCAGGACTCGGAAATCTCTGACGAGGCGTCCATCGTTACTTCCACTGCGCTGCTGCCACTCGCTGCGGTCGCGCTGGTCGTCGTCGCCGCCTTACTCGCGCGTCTACTGAAGAGAGGCGGAGGCAATTGCTGCAGCAAGAAGGAGGAATCGACGCGTGAAAGAGCACTGGGAAAGGCAGGCAAACCGGCGTACGCTCGCGTCGTTGTGAACGATGACAGCGACAACGAGGACGGAGGCTCAGACAGCGGAGCAAACGCATGCACGGCAGTGGCATTAGACCCAGTTGGCATTCGACGCGAGTCCGGCGACGCGAATCTGTTGCCAGGGAGCGCGAGGAGCAGTCATGAGCCTCAGAGGTCTGATCGCGGACGCCAAGCGGAGCGTGGGCTTCCTTCTCGAAGAGCGCGGTCTCCTTCGCCAGCGTCCTCGACCAAGCACTCGGATCAGATTGTGTGATATCGTCGCTCGTGACTGAGTCGAAGCCCAATGTTGTCCAAAATTAGAGACGTTGGACAGCAGACGGACAAATTCACAGACTCCCCTCGCCCGCTGGTTCTGATGCCGTCAACTTTGTGGTGTCCGTCGCACGGTCCTCGTGACCATGGAGGCAACGTTGACGGCAAGGCAGCCGACTAGCAGTTCGTCCAGCAGCGTTTGGGAAACGGCTCGCGATAGCAACCAGTCCATTCCGATTTGTGCCAACTGACCAGCACCAGCACCAGCAGCCTGAAGCCCTGCCGGCGGCAAGCTCCCGACTCCCGACAATGAAAGGCGTCCGCTCTTTCGCGTCTCTTATCGTCGCGAGCGCGGCGGTGACGGACCATTTGACTGCCTTTGCGCGCAGCGACTGCAGCTCGACGCTACCAGGGTCGTACTCGAGCGCCGTGTCAGCGTATCCGTCTCTCAAGTCGCAGATCGAGATGGTGGCGTCGCAGCAGATCGCGCAGTGGTACACGGACCGCGTAAGCGACACGGCGTCGCTCGCAACGAAGGTCGTCCTGCCGCGGTGCGCCGGCAGCACCGCCACCTACGCCGCCTCTCGCCCGACAGTCGTGGTCTACGGACTGCCGCAGAAGGACTGTGAGCACCACTTCTCGAGCTCAGGCTCCAACACGGACAGCGCGAGCTACCGCGCGTTCCTGCAGCAGCTCGCCGACGCCGCGGGCTCTCGCGAGATCATCTACATCCTCGAGCCGGACGCGGTCGGTCTGCTGGCTGACGACGGCTGCGGCAACAGCAACGGGTACGCGGAGAACCTGGCCGTGGCGATCGAGGTGCTGGCTGCCAACAGGAACGCCGACATCTACTTGGACGTGGGCTACTGGACGCTGAGCGACGACGCGAGCGCGGCCAAGGTCGCGGAGATCGTTAAGAAGGTCGATACCTCCGGCAAGTGTCGCGGTATCGCGCTCAACACGTCCAACTACCGGTCCGCGGCTGAAATGGAGGCGCTGTGCGAGCGGTTCGCGCGCGTGTCGGGCACGGACTACCGCTGCATCGTCGACTCGTCGCGCAACTGGGCCAAGCCGACCTCCACCGAGTGGTGCAACGTAAAGAGCGCGGGTATGGGCGTGCTCCCGACCGCGTCCACGGGCTACGCGCACATTGATTACTTCGTGTGGGTCAAGCCACCCGGTGAAAGCGATGGCGAGTGCTCGGGGCAGTCGTCCGAGGCGCTCTCCGGCCCGTCGGCGGGCACCTTCTTCCCGGAGCACTTTGTGCAGCTCTGGAACGCCGGCGTGTTTGTGCAGAGCCACGGTCAAGCGAGTATCACGTACGGAGACTACTCGACGTATTCGACTGCTGCGTCTCTTCCGCCTGTGACTTCCGATGACGGTGATATGAAGCGCGGCGAGCCGTATGGCACGCCGACGTCTGACGCGACTGCAGCAACTGATATCGATGCCGCGTCTGCGAACGAGACGCCGACGGCTGAGACTGCCGAAGCAGAGACTGCCGAAGCAGAGACTGCCGAAGCCGAGAGCGCACCGACACAGCCTGAGCCAGCGGAGTTCACTTCGTTCGCGGTGTTGAGTGACGACAGCTTTGTGGAGGGCGTCCACGCCGCAGGAGACGATACTGAAGGCCAAGCGGTGGACGACGTCGTCGACGCGGCCAGTTCGAACGGGACGAACGCAGCCAACGTGACCACTTTGCTGAATGCTACGGCTGCAGGCGCGCTCAACTCGACGGAAGAGATGAAGGCAGCACCAGACTCGGAGACAGCGACCTCGCGGCCGTCATGCTAAGGAAGGCGGCGATTGTCGTAGTGGAGAGGTAGGATGCGTATTTAGACGCTGATTAAACGCTGTCTCTCTGTATTAATGGAGCGCGTTAGATGCTGCTGTGCTCCGAAAAGGAAGACAAATGCATCAAAACAAGAGTGCGCGAGCCGAACACGACAGGATCAGTCCGGTCATACCCATGAAATCCAGAGGGATGAGGCGATTGGGAGAATCGAGACGCTTAACGCCCAATTTTTGCCGAGGAGCCGGTACGTGAGGCCCGTCGTGAGCAAACAACCGATCCAGTCGTCGTAAATGAACAAGGCGCGGATGCCCAGTCGTGGGAGACATCGCTAATATATCGGAGCCAGGTCACGTGATGCACGCATGCAATGCCTAGAACGACCGATAGAGTCACAAAGAAGACTATGAACTGCGCGACCGCAAGCATTCAAATGGCCTTGAAGACGCGAGCCAAGCTGCAGAATCTGCAGATTCTATCTGACCGTGTCGACGAATGGTGTGGTGGCTTCGTTGACCGACGCCTCATTCAGGAACTTCATACTCTGCAGCTGTATCGTCTAAGGTACGGCGGCGCGGTGGTGTGCATGCAGCAAAGCAGCCCTAAGAAGAGGAAGAATGCCAGCAAGTCCGAGCCCCGAGTCGGCTAGGCAATTCTGGTAGAACGACTGCGCGCTCAGGTTGGGAGACTCCATTGCGTCCTTCGTTGATGTCGCGCGTCATCCCGCCAGTCGAATCGGATTTGCCTCTCAATTGCGGCTGACATCACAAATTGCAGGACGAGTCGATGGCAATAGACACAACAGAGATCGAGTGTTGGTTGTTGCTACTGGCCGCGTCAGACCCAGAATGCAACGCACGAAAAGCACCCCAATCAGAGGGTTGCGTTCTGGAAACACTCGTCGATTGGCCTCAAATACAGCAGTCACCAGCGCAATTGGCTCCTGAATCAAGGCATCTCCATGAAAAGCTCGTGTGAAAGTCGCTCATTAGCTTTGTCTTGAACCAACTGAAGCGCTTCGAGCGCACGAGGTGTCATTCCGCGCGGCAACAACGTTTGCGTCACTTCGAATCACGTTGAAAGCCTCCTTGGGGACAACTTTGACGTATACGTCGACGTATACGCAGTAGCATCCTCGAGTCGCCCTCGTTCTGCTGCCACGATCCAGCAGCGCACGACCACTCAAGTCGCGTTTACTGTGACAGTAGCTCGCATATTCTTCATCACCGACAGAGTGAAGCGTGCCTTCACATTGAAGGAGCCTAGCATCGCGTAGATCTATTGCAATAGCCTGCGACAGCGATCCAGCTCTTGCCGTGCCCTGTTGGGCTGCTCGACTTGAGCAGCGCAGGAGTACATTTAGACCGCGTCTTTCGTATAAATACATCGCCATGCATGCTTTTGCAAAGGCCAGAGAGATCGCGCTTCGTTTCTTGGGCGCGACAACAATAGCTCCAACGCCTCCTCTCGTCCGTTATAATAGCGCCTCGCCGCTGCCTGCGCGCGCTTGGCTGCTCTTGATTCATCGAGTTGCCTGCCTCGCACAGCCTCGACCGGTCGAACCTCTTCTGGCGCTCCATCTTGATCAAGGACCGCGCGCTGCCGGCCTGCGTCGCGCCGCCTAGACTCATGCAGCGGGAGGAGTGCATCTACAACCTCATCCCGGGGCCCGCGGTGCCCGAGCACAAGGCCCCGCGGTACCACTCCAAGCATGACCCGCTCGTGCAGCCGACGGGCAGCACCTTCGGCACGCACGGCAAGACCAAGCTGCTGGGCGCCAACCTGGGCGAGGCCAAGCGCACGGAACGGCCCGCGAGCGCCAAGGGCTTCGGCAAGCTCGCGCCCAAGCCCGACCCCAAGAGCTTCATCAAGAAGGGCGAGCGGTGCTCGACCGATGTCGACCCCAAGAAGAGGCGTGCGTACCTACTTCTTCGTCCTGTAATAGTGCGCAGTCGGTCCCAGCAGCTGACGTGTGCGTTTGTTCGTGGCGGTCATTGCAGCGGCCAAGTTCTCATACCCGGGCCATACGCGTCCGCCGGTGGTGACGAGGGATGAGAAGCCCATTATGGGGCTCAAGTCGGCCAAGAACTTCGTGACGGCCAACGCGGTCGAGTCCATCCTGGCCGTGCCCGGCACGCGGGCGGCCGCCAAGAACGACCCGCCCGTGTACCGCGACAAGGAGGACTATGGCAAGGTGCCGCGGTACCTGTCGCAGGTCAAGGACGAGATCGAGCGCGAGAACCTGCTGATCGAGGAGTTCGTGCGGCAGAACCAGCAGCTCGTCGAGGACGCCGAGGGCGTCGTGGCCGAGCCCATGGGCGAGCGCGAGCGCCAGGAGCTCGTGCAGGCGCTCAAGGCCAAGTGGGACCACGTGAACGCCAAGTACCAGAAGCTGTGCCACAACGTGGTCTTCGACACGCTCGGCAAGGTGCGCCGCAAGGAGACGTTCGAGAAGGAGCTCACGCAGCTCGAGAAGGACATCACCATGCTCGAGAAGGGCCGAGTCGTCATCGTCGGCAACCAGTAAGCGAGCTGTCGCGAGAGCAGCATCGATATATAAGCGCGCGTGCGGCGTCAGGCGCATCGAGCGCGCAATATATATACCACCGGTATTATACCTCTTGATCAATGGATGGATGGATCGATCGATCGCGTCCACCGACCACTCATGGCCAGCTGCTTGCTCACGTGGGGGAGGCGACAGAACGGTGGCCACCGTCACCACGAGACGGACTCCCGTCGACCGCACCCGCGAGTCGCTCGAACTGGTTGGCTGCGTCCTGGACGCGGTACACGAGGTCGCGTAGCTGCTCCACCGAGCACGAGAAGCGCAGCGCGTCGCGCGCGCCGTCCTCGGGCTTCTGGAGCGTCAGCTCGACCAGGTAGAGCGGCGCGTGGATGCTGCCGCCGGAGCCCGACTCGAGCGCGTAGTCTAGGCGCCAGGAGACGTCCACCACGTGCGCCACGTCAAAGCCTGTGCTCCCACGCCCAGTCAACGTCAGTAGGCGTTATGGAGGTCATATCAAGAGACCTGAGGTCAAACGTACTCGCTCGCTCAAGCAGCAGCTTGACACTCGGCGCCGCCTCGTCGATAGCGGCTGCAAGCACGTCCAGGAAGCGCTCGTCCTCGATCCCTAGCTCCTGCAGTACGTGTCTGGCGAGCAGCACATCAGTATGGTTTGTGCTTGCTTAGGCTGGACGAAGAGTGTGGTGTATGCATGCAGCCTTGTTACCGATGCGCGGTGTTCTCTCGTGCGCAGTGCGCTACAAGCGCACACACACTCGCATATATGGTGTGTGCCGCCGAGGCGTCCGTTTCGAGCACGCGCGCCTCGATCGCCGCCACGCACGCCGCTTCGTCCGTCATGGCGCCGAGAGGCTCCACCGGCGCATGGAGCTTCTCGCGCGTTAGATCGCGCGCGGCGCAGCGCACAAGCGCCGGCAGCATGTCCACAGGCACGCGCTGTAACAGCGCGAGTGCCTCGTGCGGAACCACGCCGGCGTCGGCGTCCAAGAGCGGAGAGGAAGGCTCTCCGAGCGCCATGGAGCCACTGGCGCGCCGAGTGATCTGGAAGATATCTGTAGGTGCTCTACAGTACTAGTACGTCAGGTAGCGATCATATACTAGTATTTACTACGGAGAGCTAAAGTAGTACTGAGCTCGCATCGCATGCTGGGTGGGCATCCATGATGGCTACATTCCAACCCAACGACCGGCCCTCGCCCTCCCTCACAGCCCAAGCAGGCTGTACTCGCTGACGAAAAAGCCAAAGGTCGAGCCGAGCGCGAGACCGAGGAAGAGGCACCAGACCATGAGCGCGCCGCCCGACTCGCGGTCCTCGGGCTGGAGGAGCGACGGCGCCTTGCCGATCGTGACCGTCGACAGCAGTCCGTTCGAGAGGCCGATGGCCACGTTGAGCGCAATGCTGTACGCGATGGCGCCCATGTATCCGAAGCCGAACGCGTAGAGGGAGGTGCCGGCGACGCCCATGAGCAGCAGCGGGATGAAGGCGATGCGCAGCAGCGACAGCGCGAGCGCCCACTCCATGCGGACGAAGCGGAAGACGGCGCCCGTGGTCAGCAGCCGGCCGAAAAAGTCGCCGTAGTTGTAGCCGCCGATGATGCCCGGCGAGCAGTACCACGTGCTGGTCACGTCGTGCGGTATGTCGCTGTACGGCGGCGCGAGGTTACGCGCGGCGGCGCAGCCGAAGCCCGGGAACACGGACAGCGACACGAAGAAGACGAGCACCTCGGCCACCGCGGGCACCCAGATGACCTTGAAGATGCGCAGCAGGTTGCGGAGCGTCTTGTAGGGCGACACCGTGTTGAGCTGCTTGTCGACGGCGAACTGCTCGTTGCGGTCCATGAAAAACTTGACGCTTGGCAGCTGGGTCAGGTGGCGGTACAGGAGCACGGCCGAGACGACGACGACGCACAGCAGACCGAAGAAGAGGTAGAAGGCGAGCGTCGTGGAGCTGCTGGTCTCGCGGACGCCGCCGACGGCGAGCCGCAGCACGGTGAGCACGCTCACGTTGATGATGCCGGCCGCGCCGTTGCCGATCTGCACCGCCGACGTGAACTTTGGGTGCGGGAAGAGCGCCGCGAACGCGTAGTAGGTCGACTCGGTGAGCGAGTTGCACAGGCCGACGCAGCTGATGCAGAGCAGCACGAGGATGCCGCCCGTGCGCTCGTCCGAGAAGCTGATGGCGCTGAAGACCATGATGAGGACGCCGAAGAGCAGGAAGCACGCGTAGCCCGCGTACACGCGCCGGCGCTGGCCGAGCGCCTTGTCCAGACCCGTGAAGATCTGGAGCGTCTGGCCGAGGACCATGGGCCACGTCGAGCAGAGCGTCGTGAGGAACGAAAAGTCGAGCCCCGAGCTGGCGAACTGCACCGTGTAAAAGTCCTGCGCGCTTAGGCACGAGTAGTAGGCCCAGAGTACTGAGCCGTTGAGGAACATGAGCGAGAAGTAGATGAAACTCTCGCGCTTGACAAAGTCCTGGTAAATGTCCTCGGGCATGCCGTCGCGGTCGTCGTGCCCGGCCTCGAGCGCCTCCTTGTCGACGACCACGAGCAGCGGGTCGGGCTTGACAGCGGGGGATTGCATGGTTGCTTGAGTGGGGACTCGCGCGTGGGCTCGTACCCTTAATTTGCGGAGTGGGGACCTCGCTGTGCCCGTCGGAGGCGTCGAGGACGACCAGTTGCGCTCGCGTCGACGCTTGAGCGCCGTCATTTAGATCGTTTTCATACAAATCCCTTCATGTTGCGTGTGTCCCAACGCATACGGCCGAACGGGTGGCCGTCGTCGTGCCGGGCCGTCTCTCGGGACAGAGCACCGCCCGGGCAGTTTGCTCTCCGCACCCTAATGTATTGGCAGCCTGTGCTGTCTGCGCACGACCATGTGCCACCGGCTGGATGTGGTGATGCGAGTGGCGGGAAGCTGCCGGGTGGGTGATTCGCTGTGCCGGCGCTGGCGGCGAGCACGCGTGTTGTGCGCACAGACTGCGGCAGTCAGCCAAGGAGGGCGTCTGTCTCTCCGTCTTCGCGCTGCTTGCCGTGGCGTGGTGTGCCGGTGCGTGGTGCTACCACCGAACCAGGATCGGAGAGAGTGCTTTGAATCCGTCCGAGGCTTTGGACAAGCTATGGACTGGCGGCAAGCTCGATTGCTTATGCTAATGATAGGACGTGGAATGCCCATCGCGGCTAGAAACGGCAAGATGCGTAATGCTATAGAGATGGAGCAAGTCCGCTGTTGCGTCGATGATACAGTACTCCTGTAGCCAACAGCAACAGCGGCAGGATCCAACAAGGCACACACATCGAGCTAAACAGATTATATGTAACGCGGCCCGACTCAAGGTCCTCAGGTCGCGTTCTCTGGCGGAGTCGCACTCGCTCGCCTGGAGTTTCTCCGTTCCCGCATCACGCAAGCATCAACCAACGACCGCACACTCACAGACCGAGCAGGCCCTGGTCGCTCACCACAAAGCCGAACGTGGAGCCGACCGAGAGGCCGAGGAAGAGGAACCACGCCATGACGGCGCCGCCCGACTCGCGGTCCTCCGGCTTGAGGAACGACGGCGCCTTGCCGATCGTCACCGTCGACACGAGGCCGTTCGAGAGACCGATGAGGTAGTTGAGCATGATGTTGACGCCGATCGCACTGAACGTGTGCGAGCCAAACACGTACAGGTCCGTGCCGGCGACGCCCATGAGCAGCAGCGGGATGAAGGCGATGCGCAGGATCGAGGCGGCGAGAGCCCAGTTCATGCTGAAGAACTGGTACACGAGGCTCGTGGTGAGGAGGCGTCCCATCCAGTCGCCGTAGTTGTACGAGGCAATGATGCCCGGCGAGCAGTACCACGTGTTGGTCAGCTTGTGGTCGACGTCGCTGTACGCAGTGGTCAGGTTGCGCGAGGCCGCGCAGCCAAATCCCGGGAAGACCGTGAGCGACACGAAGAAGACGAGGAACTGCGCGAGCGCCGGCACCCAGATGATCTTGAAGATGCGCGTCAGATTGCAGATCGTGTCGAAGGGCGACATGTTGGCCAGGTTCTCCTCCTTGGCCGACGCCTCGTTGCGGTCCATCAGGAACTTGACGCACGGCAGCTGAATCAGGTAGCGGTACAGCAGCACGGCCACGATGAGCACGCAGCAGAGGAGCCCGAAGAAGAGGTAGAACGCCAGCGAGTCCGAGCTGCTCGTCTGGTGCACACCGCCGACCGCGAGACGCAGTATCGTCAGGACCGTCACGTTGATGACACCCGCCGTGCCGTTGCCGATCTGCACCGCCGATGTGAACTGTGGCTTGTGCAGCAGCGCCGCGAACGTGTAGTACGTCGACTCGGTGAGCGAGTTGCAGGCGCCGACGAGTCCGAAGCACACGAGCACGAGGATCGCGCCCGTCTTGTCGCTCGAGAAGTCGATGGCGCTGAAGACCATGATGAGGATCGCCAGGAGCAAGAAGATGGCGTAGCCCACGTGCACACGGATGCGTTGGCCAATCTTCTTGTCGAGTCCGAAGACCATCTGGATCGTCTGGCCAGCCCACATGGGCCAGCACGTGCAGAGCGTCGTGAGGAACGAAAAGTCGAGTCCCGAGTCGGCGAAGCGGTTCTGGTAGAACGTCTGAGCGCTCAGGCACGAGTAGTAGGCCCAGAGCACCGAGCCGTTGAGGAACATGAGCGAGAAGTAGATGAAGTTCTCGCGCTTGACAAAGTCCGCGTAAATGTCCTCGGGCATGCCGTCGCGGCCGTCCTCGAGCGCGCCCGCGTCCTGCACCAGCAGCTTGTCGGTCTTGTTGGGAGACTCCATCGTGGCGGTCGTGGTCGCGAGGGGTCCGTCCGTCCAGAGGATTTGCTGTAGCTGCTTGCCTGTGCACCGCCCCGCAAATTGCTGAATGATCCGAGGTCCGAATTGCAGTTGGCGGAGCGGGCCGAGTCAGCGGCCGTCGAGCTCTCGCTGGATGCGGGACGAGCGACACGGCGGTACTGTACGTATCCCGCATAGTGAATTGCAGATTGAACGCGGAGCTTACTGTGCAAAGAGGGACTGCGTGGTTGTCCAGCCGGCGGGACAAAGGAGCGTGTGTGCCCAAGACGGGAGACGGGAGAAGGCTGGACGAAATCCAGGAGAGGAGACCGTCGTCAGTCAATGTGTAAACGAATAGCAGGTTGCACAAAAGGGGTACGGATTGGTCAGAGACGGTCCATACTGGACGAGGAGCTCCCGAAGCTTATTCCTCACTGAAACCAAGAGACGCGAAAGAGCGAGTATTGCTCTTGATCTGGCTGAATGAAACATCTTACAAAAATCAAGGGTTTGAAACGCTCCAGTCCAGAATTGGCTATTTCATCAAAAAATGGTTCTAAATTTGTGCTTTGCTAAGCGAAATTGATACCGAAAATGGGTACAATAGCCTTATTGTACCACAGCTGCAGGATACTCGCAGGCTTTGTATGTTGGCAGTGGCATTTGGGAACGGATCGCCAACACTGCCGGTTTATTGTTGGATATCCCGATTGGTTCCTGTCCGAGTATGGACGCTGATGACCCCTGGTTTCGTCCTCTGGTTCGATCCGCAGATTGCAGAATGAGCAATTCGGAGCGGCGACGCCGTGGGCGAGACGCACTCGGCCGTGCAAAACGCAAAACACGCGAATGCGCATGGCTCAATCCCAGCTTTATAATGCAAGAACGCGTGACATACGAAAGCCACTTTGAATGCTCCAGCGCCAAAGCAAGCAGCGAAGCCTTTCATGTTTTGGACAGACAAACCCCTCCATTTGCACACAATGGCAAGTATAGAAAAAAAAGATAAATGGTGATTTCATTATGAAACACATAAATCTGTCATTAAACGCCATACAGACAAGACAGTGAGTGCACTTCACGGACTGTGAAGACACTTTTGAGAAGGGCGCAATGTGAAAAGGAAGTATACACAATTCAAGTCAAGTTGGCTATCTAGCGCAACAGTCGAGACCATCCGGACGGATTCTCGATCTAGAGGTTCCTGGAAAAAGGGAAGTTTTAAGTTGATGGATAAGGGTCTGGCATATCTGATTGGAAATATTTGTACATAGCCGAAACCACCTTTCCGACTCTTTTGGCGTTATAAAATACAGTACAGTGACACGGGTACGTATTAGTGTACAGCAGGAACGGCTAGACAAGACTGTTCACCATAGTTTATTTCACGTAGAATAGACACTGTACTAACAGTAAACCGAGTTACGCTTAAGACCATGCTAATGGCACATAATTTTGCTGCTACAGCACGGATCTTTATACTGTGCTAGTAAAACCGTAAATCTCTCAAAACAATTCGTGACGGAGGGATTGACTCTTCAAGTTACAGTACGGATCGGTATGCATTCACCAGACGCCATTGCATGCGTGCATTGCGGGTTCTTTATATTACTTCATTTATGGGTTGCGTCCGTACAGTACTTGTCGAGTCCATCCCTCGTCTCGACTAGAGTTGTGTACTTCGAAGTACTGTTAACCTCGAGTAAAGTTTCGCTCGACTAGTTCATGAATCCCAACACTAAATTCACGGTACTTTAATGAGCACATACAGTGTAGGTTCGAGACCAGTCGCAAAGACGAGTGGTCGGCGTCACTGATGTTTGAGCCAATAGACACGCACCTCGGTTTTGTAATTGTACATATTTAGTTCAGTTTAAAATGTACTTTGAAGAACTGTAGGATCGCGCTAAATACTGTAACTCTGTATTCGTTATTCGTACTGCAGTTCACGAAGCACTGCCATCACCGAGATCGACGTCGTGCCAAGCGTGCGAGCTAGCTGCGCATTCACTGAATGCACGGGGTTGAGGCGCATTCACGGCAACGCTGGAGACTACATCTCCGAGTAGTAATCATGGCAAAGCTGGAGAGTTACAAGATGTATTTCAAGGGCTTGAATAATTATGGGCTTAAATCAAGCCCATAATTATGTAAAATATAGTACCGTAAGCAATAAATCTAGCGTTCTGTGCTAAGACCTTTAGCCAAAGAGGAATGCATGATGTCGTGAGCGTCCACCGACGGAATGATGTGCAACCCGGACAAAACAAAACATACACTTTTTTCCATACGTACCACCCTACAGTACAGTATCGCACAAAGCGATCCCAGTGGCGGTCGTCATGACTGGTGGCGAGCGCCTCGAATCCCTCGGTCACCGCATCTAATCTGGATGCCCGACGATTTCTCCACGCGCCTATGGTGCAGTGGAGTTTCTCTTGCCGAAACGCTCGACGTTCGATGGTGTGGCTCACTGCGAGCGCGGCATTGCAACAAATGGGGAATCGATTGCTCCGAACTGCAACTTGGAGAGCCAGCGCGTGACTTTCCAGTCAATATATATGTGACGAGGACTCTCGCGTCGCTGTAGCATGAAGGTGCAGTCCAATGCGACGAACCAACAACATCGTGTCCATGCAGCGACGGCGGCACACGAGGGCTCCGATATAGCTCCGGAACTGCAACCACCTCCTTGGCGAGAACAAAACGAGCGACCACGAATAGCTCTCGAGCGAAGGATATGGTTATCAGATCTGGTTACACGGCCTTGCTTGCCGAAACCGACCGGACCTACTTCCGTACATGGCACAGGGTGCGAGGGCTAGCGTCTGCCTTCGAGGAGGCGCGTTCTCGGCACATTTCCGGCCTGTTCCTGCCATCCC
>JAADXZ010000567.1:0-17914 GCA_023338055.1 Phytopythium mirpurense | reverse complement strand
TTGGGCTCGTTCATGAATATCATTACATAATAAACAATCTCTCTTTTGCAAGGAAAGTAACAAGACGTTACGTTAGATTAGGGCCATAGTGGGCCCGAGTCTATTTTTCAGTTACTATTCCTAAACACCGCGAACGGTGTACACGCTTCCTCGCGTGAAGTGCTGTGTGAGCTCCGTCAAATTCACCGCATCCACGAGTGTTTCTGGACTCATTTTGGATGCTTTTCGGCGATTTTCGATGCCGCGGCGAAATTTGGATACGACTGATGCAGAATTAGATTCCTTTTGGTGTCTCTCTGATAGTCTGTCGTAACTTACGGTGGCGACTATCAAAGCTTGGCTTAGTCGACGGCCTCAACTGCCAAGCACCGCGGCTTGCTTGGTCCCGCCGAGTTGCCTCTCAGACTTGGAGTCTCAACGTACTTTAGAGAATTTGGAGAACCTCCGGCCTGAGCCGGGTGTAAGCAACCACAAGCTGGCGCCATACGGGCACTTCATTACGCTTGGCCCGCTTACCTATCCGGTCCGGGGATTGATCCCTGGACCTTCCGGATCTGAGCCGTGGTTATAGCCACTCGAGCACCAGACTCGGTCTCAACGTACTTTAGAGCAGATCAGCTGTGCTGGGCCTGGTGAGGGTTTGCTATAGCACCTGCGGCTTGTGACTTGCTCAGTCCATGAGCACGACAGCCGCCCGATCTTCGCAACAACACACGGCCATGACATTCCCCCACATGATTCCTACAGCATTGCCGAGCTAAAACTGGCGAGGGCATCAACGGCATTGCGCCATAAAAGCCCTGCGCATGTTCTGGTGCTTGTGGCGCATCATGTCCGCCCAGCCGGTCATTGCCAGCTCCTTGGCGCGCAGCCGGACCTGTGCGTCCTCACACTCTTCGCGAGCGGAAGGCGCGCAACCCACGTCATAGACACAGTAGCGGCAACGGACGCTGCACGAGGGCGGCGATGAAACAGCCCGAGCCTTGGTCACCACCTTGATCGTCGTAGTACGGAACAGCATCTCGCTCCGCGCGGCGTCAAACACGTCCGACGTCGCTGTCAGGGTCCAGTGCGAGTGTGCCTCGTTGACTTCGAGCATGGTCACAGTCGAGAGGCAGATCTCTTGGCTGTTGTCATCGAGGATGCTCCACGCCACCCTCTTTTCGATCCGCGGCGCGGCTCCTTCGCTGTGATCCGTACGCTACGAGCAAGTCAGATCATGGAGTTGCTGCCGCGATTGTTATCGACGATACATCTCACTTACTCTCACAGCGGCGCCGGCGAAGAACTGCTGTTGCAACGCACCCCACCACATGCGTCCAGCATGCTGGGGGCTCTCCACCGGTACAGAGAACGACGTCGTCCACTCCATCGCCAGGCGAGGCAAGACGCCTTGTAGCCCCGATCGTCCAGCGCTGGTGCCAAACGTATCCTTGCTCCTTAACGCAGCCGCCTCCTGGCCCAGATGCTGTAGAACGGCACTCCGCGCCTGGTCGAGGTCTCCTTGGGATAAGCTGGATAGCGGCGGCTGAGCCTAGCAGTCCATCAAAGTCGCCAGAAACGGCAGCGAGTTAGCGACCGCATTCGTCATTGGGCCTTTCAGCGACGCCAAGCAGCGAGCTGGTTGCAATGACCCCATACCGTGGAACTGACTGGATGGTTGGCTAGAAGCTGCAAACCAAGTCCGCTCCCCCACATCATATTTGTGCGAATCAGCACGCGGAGTTGGGCGTTAACACTCTCGGCGCGGAGTCGCTGCTCGCGCTCTTTCGCCGCGCGCTGCTTCCAGTCGACACGGCCTGCACGAGCCCGCTGCATGCGCCCCATCGTAACACGCAGTCCGGCCGTCGACGCCATCGCCAGCGATGTGTCAGAGCTGCTCTGGATGCGCCCAAGCTCGCTAGCCAACTGTGCGGCCTGCTGGCGCAGCGAGAGCAGCTCGTCCTTCTTGTCCCAGTACCGCTGGACCCTCGCGCGGTTCTTCGCTGACGCCCGCGTTCGGCGCCGGCACCCTCGAAGCGGAAAGGACTGTTCGCTCGCCGAAGAGGGCAAAGCGCAGTCTGCTGGCAGTGACAACGGCTCCGTGGTCGCTGCCATCGTGGCGCTGCCCCCGGGCTCTTCGAACCCGTCCAGGAACTCGAGCAGGTCCGCCACCACGTTCGGATCGTTGCTGTCGCCCAGCGCCGCTCCAACCGCCACAACTGCGTCACTCATGGCGTCCGTTCGCTGAGTATCAGCGCGTGCTGTGGCGGCTTGACTCGGGCGTCGCAACGCCGTGTCTGAACGGTCCGGCGGCTGCGGCAGGCTGAACGCTAGACGAGCCCATGCATGCGAGGAATAATCAACCTGCATTCTGTGTTGTGCCTTTTTTGTAATAATTACGTTTCTTTTTAACCTGGCCCGTGGCTCTAGCCCAATCAAAAGCGCTATCGGCGCGTGCCATTGTTAACAGACCAATCATACAACGCCATATGTGTCGTATTATGTAAAATCACACAAATGGTGCCGTCCCGCCTTCCACGACAGGGCAATCGAGTCTACCACTACGGTAAAGAGCTCATGAGCTGGCTGGCGGAGCTCGTCGCCAGCGACGCGAGCGACGAAGCGCTGGCCGCGATGCTGGATGAGGGGTTCGGGATGGAGTTGGTGGCAACAGAGCAGGCACTGCGCTCGCCCTACCCGGATTCGCCAAGCGGCAGCACCAGCAGCTCCTCGCCCTCAATGACCGATTGCACCGACACGGCGTCCGACAACGGTGCGGAGTGGGCTAGCAGCTGCGACGCCGAGCGGCTGTCGCTGCCGCTCAAGCGCGAAGAGGACAAGGAGGTGGCGCGTGCCGCCGCCAACCGCGCGCGGCTGTACCGTTACTATCGATCCCAGGGCGAGCTGGTTGGGCTGCGTCGCAAGGCGGTAGAGCTGCAGGCGCTCCTCGACAGGCTGAAGAAGGAGGACGCGCGAACAATTTCGGTATCGCTGGACACGGCGCCGTGTCCATTCACGGACGATGCAGATGATGAGATCGACACGCACGACACCGCGCCGCTGAAGATGGTGGTGGCGTCGTCTCCAGTGGGCTCGACCGACTGGAAGCGCGCGGCGATGGAGGAGCGACGGCGACTGAAGCGCGCGCAAGCTGTCAGGAGAAAGCTCAAGAGGCTGATTCGTGACTGCGCGTGCACGAGCGAGCTCTTCGCCGGTGACTGTCAGCCAGCGCAGGTGCGTGTCTCTGATCATTCCGTTCGGTCTCCTTGACCTCACGCCTAGTATGTCCAATGAGTAGGTTTCCACCGGGTTTGGCGAGTGCGAGTCGTCACTGCCACCACCACGTACTACCCCGATGGCACTGTCCCTGCCCGGTGCGGATACAGCAGAGGCGCTCATGTCCAGCGGCGTCGTCATTCTCCGGGAAGTGTACCACATCGCATGCAGCGCCTGTGGCATTTCTCCCTCCGAGTCCGTGCCCTTAAGCAACACTGGCGGGAAGCTCGCGTACCAGCTCCTCCTCGGAGCTGACGTCACGTCCTGCTGGACTCGTGAGTACGCGTTCCCAAAGAGCGACCCACGCAACATCGCGTCTCTCTGGCTACGTGGCGTGCGAGGTCAAGGGCCGAGGAGGAACCTCCTCCGCAACATCGTGAAGGTGCGTCCGCCGATGAAGCGTCTGCGATGCAAAACACGCACTTGCCGTTCACCCTGACGCCTTCGCATGTGGATAGACACACAGCTTGCAGCACACGTGCTTCGAGCGCAAGTTTACCTGGCGGCCGGAGGCACTCCGTCGCCCCGTGCCGGTCGAAATGGACGGCGCAACAGTGATGCAGACGTTCGAGGCGGACGACTACGTCGCGCTCGTATGGACGGTCTCGTTCCACGCGAACGGCTGCAGCGCTCCCCCGCCGCCGGTCTTCCGCGGGAGCGGGTGGATGGTGTTCCGCGCCTCCCGGGACGGGACGGTCAGCTGCCGCAGCTGCGCGCGCGTGCACAGCGCCCGGCCCGCCTCTGGAGCGCTCACCGGCACCAACATTGAGCGGGAGGCGGCAGCAGAGGCTTGGGCCGAAACGATGAAGACCAAGCAGCGCAACATGTGGCAGCGGCTGCTGCTAGTGGTGTGACCATGTAGCGACGATGCGTGTCAGTTCGGGACATGATCTCGTTGGAAGTATTGCGCATTTGAACCACACGGTTGCCGATTGTTCCTGTTTGTATGCACTCTTCTGTATTGCTGCTGGCTGGTAATCCGCTCGGACCATTTCTCGACAGTATGATTCAAGGAGCGTTCATCACCCTTGGGTGCCGCAACGGAAGTCAATGGCCGTGTAGTGAAGTGCTTCGTCGTGTACATGGGCGCCGTTGACCAGTCCTGCAATGGCATTAATAGCTGAGGCTGTGGTTTCCTGCAGTATAACCAGTAGTGATGCCGAGTCTGCAGGTCCAGAGCGACCAATGAGTCGGCACCAGCGCCTCGAGGTCGATTGTGGCCGTTGTCTTGCGCCAGCTCTACCACACGGCGTCTGCCCTGGACAATCTCAACTCAATTGACACCATGAAAAGCTTTGACGGAGCGGATGCGGCCCGTGTGAATGCGTTTAGCCACAACGCGATCGAGTGGTCCGTGAACCATTCTGCACGTCCGTTGCTTTTCATCGGACGACAGGAGGAAGTGGGCATTCGTTAATGGATAGAGAACTGGTTTGACTGTCCATGAAGCGCAAACAAGCGCGCTGCAGCATCTCCTTGGAGTGAATGTCGACGCCGTAAGGTCTCGATGGGTCCACGCTACACCTCTACAGCTCGGACGCGGTCACGAGGCTGGGCTACACGGATATGGACGCCGTGTTTGGCATCCCAACGAGCATTCGCAAGTGCGCATCCTTTTGTCGCATCACGCCAGCCCACGTCTTGACGCCAATATCCTTCATGTGCGCGTCGTTCGCTCTTGAATGCTGCGATGCGCAGGATGAATCGCTCGGGAACTCGACCGAATAGCGCGCCTGGAACTCGCGCGTGTTTGGAGAGGCAGCGCTCGCCAACGTGACGTTTAAAACCGCAAAGGTTCGGAACAGCAGCGCCGTCCCTGGCGTGGCGTACACGTCCGCGGTGACGACGAGTTCCCAGCGCGAGTTGGACTGGCGGAGCTCGAACGCCACCACGCCGTTGAACGGGATCTGCTGGCCCGCGTCGTCCCAAATGTACCAGGAGATCTCCCTCTCGACACGTACACCGCTGCCTTGGCAAAGCTGGCGAAGCCCATCACACAACACGTCCATTGGCCACGGGTCAGAGTCAACCAGGCCGCCTTAATGCCCGCGTCCATGACAGCCATGCTACGGCAGCACGTACCATGCGGCGGTCCGAGGCGTGCAGCTTGTGCACGGCAGCCCACCAGGCGTCGACAATGCGGTGAGAGTCCGTCGGTTGGAGCGAGAACCTGGTCGTCCACGCGTGCGAGGACTCCGCCACGGCCGCCCGCGCCGCGCGCATGCTCGCCAAGCTGAGGCGCTCCGACTGTCCGGACGCCGAAGCTCCGGCGAAAGGGCATCCAAGATAGTACTGCACGCACGGGCGAGAGTGAGTGAGTAACTTGTACGAGAGCGTCATCCGTGGCGAGCCAATGGGGAGCCAACCAGCCACTAGCAAGCGGTCCGAGACGCACCTCCCACGTGCCCCACCAGGCCTCGTTGAGCATCGCGTCCATCCTCCGCGAGCACTGAATCTGGCAGCGCGCCAGCCGCCGCAGTTGAGCGTTCGTCTCTTCGGCGCGCCGCCGCTGCTCGCGCTCTATACGGACGCGCAGCTTCCACCGCGCAATGGTCTCCGCGCACGGACGCGTTGCCGCGCTCTCCTTGGCGTGTGCTAGCACGTTGCTCAAGTACTCGACCGCGGAGCGCAGCCCCTGCACCTCGTCCTTGACCTCCCAGTAGAGCGCGACGCGCTTGCGGTTCTCCGGCTTGGCGGTCGACCGTCGCCGGCGCGAACTCCCTGACGCCGTCGAGCCATACGCTCGGCCAAAGCCTCGAGACCGAGGCGGGTCCTGCGCCGCCGCCTCCGCAGCCGCGTCCTCGTCAAAGCTGTCGAGGAACGCCAGTACGTCCGCGAGCAGCTGCGGGTCGCTCGAGTCGCCCAGCGGCGCCAGGGCTGTCGATTCGTGCAGCATGCCGTCGATCTAGCGGCGCGATTCGAAATGGGAGCTCCTCGACTGCGGTACCGTACGGTACGGTCCGAGTCGGAATAAACCACCATCATTCCGGATGAGTATAATAGTAAATTTAAAGTAATTGACGTCTGAATACAAAATAAACTAAGACTATTGACACAAACATGCTATAAGCTTGGAGTAATACTGCTAATTTGGTAGTTTAAAACACTCGATGACGTATTCGATGATGACGTACGCCTCAGGTTCAACAGGGTCAAGTATGGGCGTCCACGGCACAGCCGACCTTGTGTGTCGCCGGCCGCGCCGCTCTACAGTCCGTGGTTGCTTCCATT
Source organism: Phytopythium mirpurense (assembly GCA_023338055.1). NCBI lineage: Eukaryota > Oomycota > Peronosporomycetes > Pythiales > Pythiaceae > Phytopythium > Phytopythium mirpurense. Next base: position 11,425 of record JAADXZ010000567.1, on the reverse strand, counting down.
TACGAACGTGTACGCGACACAGGACACGGTCGCAGCGCACTCTTCGCAGCACTTGTCGGGGCTCAGGCCGTCCTTGACGGCCAGGTCGTTGCCGCTGAAGTCCACGTCCGCCTTCTGCGTCGAGCACTGCGGCGGCTACTTGAGGCACTGGTGTAGCCACTGCTTCCACGGCTGGTAGTACGCGTCCGACCCACTGCACTCGGCACCGGAGCCTTCTTGTATTCCGCCCCCGTCTTGAGATAGCACGCTGTGTGGCTGTCTACATAGTAGTTAACGAGCGTGTACGCTTGGCACCCGTCAAGCGCAAGACAATTGTCGCAACCCTCCTCGGGAGTGACGTCCGTTCGGCTTTGGAGTGTCCGACAAAGACTCGGTTGGTGTGTCAGAGCACAAGTCACAAGTCCGTCGGCGCATCCTCGGGATATCAGTGACAGTGTCAGCTTGGACGTCGATATAGCTGCTCATCCGTCAGGACTACCGAGTTTGCATACGCGACTGGAGACGGCCCGGCCGACAATCCTCACGGCAGCGTGCGAAAAGCCGAGGACTATAGACCGGTTATCGCAAAATGAACGAACGCTTCACCAGTAGCGACTTGGATCCCTTGCGCGTTGTATGATGCATGAAATGATGATTGGACTGCAACACGGCGATCTTATCGCACCCGCTCGCGTGAAAACAGCTCTTACACGGTCATATCCTGCTGCTGGATCGGTCTGATCTCCCCAAACAGCACGCGCATGTGCTCGTCCTTTTGGCGCATGGCCCGAGCCCACGCTGCCACACCCACCTCCTTGATGTACTCTCTCTGCGCCTGCTTCTGCCTGTCGTGTTCAGAGAGCCCTTGGGGCTGAGCGTGAGTCTCGTTGGCCGAGTCGTCGACTCGGTAGTATGCCTGGAACACACAGCCGCTCGCAGGCGCCGAGCGAGACCGCGTGATCGTCCTCACGGCGGTGACTCGGAACAGCATCGTGCGCTCCGAGCCCACAAACACTTCGGCGGTCAATGCGAGGGTCCACTGGGTGTCTGACGCGCTGACATCAAAGGTCACTTGGCCCTTGAAGTCGATCTGGTCGTGGACATGGTCGCGAACAGACCACACCGACTGCTTCACGAAGCTCGCGGTCTCTTTTTCGCCAAGCTGCAACCCGACAAAGCACCAAAAGTATTAGGCCCGGGTCCTGGTGTGTGCTACACAGAGTCCGGACAGCACACCACATTCACGGACCGAGAACGGTTCAGCCCCACGGCTCGGGTACAGAGCCATGTTTTGCACCGCGTGCCACCACTTGGCGCCGATGAGCCGAGGGTTCCCTGACGGGATCACGAACGACGTCGACCACGCGCTCGATGAGTTGGCTGCAACGTTCGCCAGGCACGCACTAGCCCAGCTGACTCCCTCAGTGTACCCGAGCGGCTCCGCCTTGCTAATCGATTGCTACAAGACACACAACACAAGACAGCGTTAGCCCTCAAGCGCACCATGCAGACATTGCAGCCACTTTGAGCGTGGATATACACACCTTCCAGGCGTGCGACCACGCGCTGTCGAGCAGGGAATTGACGGCACGTGCCGAGCTCTTCTGGGAACGCGCCAGTCGCCGCAGCTCCGCGTTGTTCCGCAGTGCGTGCTCCAGACGCGCGCGCTCCTCGTGCGCGCGCTGCTCCCAGCCACGGCCTCGTAGTCGCTCAGCCACTCCGCGGCTTGTCACCGACACGAGCCGCCGCGGATCGCGACCGCTTCGTTGCGCGTACTCGAGCACGTTGGTCAGGTACTCAACCAAGTTGCGCAGCGACTGCATCTCGCTCTTGCGCTTCCAGTATCTCGCGTGGCTCTCCGGCGTCCGCCGCCGACGCGTGCGCTTGTCAGCGTGGAGAGCGCTGCTCGGCGACGGCGATGCGCCATCGTTCGCCGCGACGGCCCTCGGCTCTCGCTCAGCGTCTGCATCTCCGTCGAAGGCGTCCAGGAACGCGAGCACGTCCGCGAGCACCGCCGGGTCGTCTCCGCCGCCACCGCCGTGCTCTAGTATCGCCTCCATTGCGCTGTGGTGGGCACGTTGGGCCTCCTCCGTTCTGCTGTGGAGTGTGTGGTGCGGTGCATGGACAATAATCGCTGCTGGCTTCATTGAGCAGAGCCGGAGGAAAACGCTCCAGTAAACTACCAACACTCGGGTAGGCTGTGAATTGTAATTTGTTGAAAATCGTCCATGTGCACCTAACCAATTAAACGAAAAGAATAGGTGGTCGTTATATTTTCCACGAATGCGATTGCAAAACGAGAATACTTTATTTATGTAATTTTGAGAAACGGTATCCGCATGGCTTGGAGCTCTTCGTGCACGACATTCGCAATCATCGCCCAGAGTGCAGCAAGCCCGGGCCTTGGGCATGAAGTGGCTCGCCTGTCTAGGCGGCGATGACGACCGCCATGCGCAGCAGCAATTGGAGGCGGCGCTGGCCATGATCGACGCCTACGAGCAAGCTGCAGCCTCGCCCATCGCGTCCGTCGGTGGCTCATCCGCCGCTGAATGCTCCGCCACGGCATCCGAGGACGGCGAGGCGATGATCTCGCGCACTGACTCGTCATGCAGCAGCTCCCAAGGCGAGGCGGCGGATCGAGTCGCGAGGAAGAACCGCGCGCGGCTGGAACGGTATCACCGCTCCAAGGCGGAGCTCACGGGGCTGCGGCAGGAGGCTGGGAAGTTGCAAGCGATACTGAATGGGCTACTGATGACGAAGCGCGTCCTGCCCTCGCCCTCGCTTCGGAGCTCCCCGTGTCCATTCGTCGACAACGCACGCGACGAGATCGACCCGAGCGAGCACGCGTGGCCGGCCCCTGCTTTTCGTGGCGACGAGGATTGGAAGGGCGTTGCTCGGCGAGAGTGGAAGCGGCGACAGCGCTCCCAAGTCGTTCGACTGAAGCTCAAGTGGCTGATACACAAGTACAAGGCCCAGACCGACGTCTTCATCAAGGAGCTGTCCCGGGCGCAGGTACTATGAGCCGGCCAGTGCCGTCAAACTGCATCGGAATGGATCCTCACTTGCGTTTTTGCATGCACCAGGGACAGACCAGTGCTGGAAAGCGGCCCGTTGCCATCCCACGAGAAGTCCCAAGTCTGTTGGGGGCCGACTCGCTGGAAGCATTCACGTACAGCGGGGTCGCCGTGTTGAGTGAGCTGTATCACTTGGCGTGCAGCTCGTACGGCATTGCGCCCGCCGGGACGGCCTGCCTGAGCAAGTCTGGGGGAGAGCTCGCGTACTCGTCTCTGCTCGGGCAAGCGATCGAGTCGGGGTGGACGCACGTCTGCGAGCTCCCGGGGAACGACCCGTGCAGCGTTGCCGTGCAGGTGGTCCGAGCGATAACGTCCCAGCCGCCGCAAAGAATGGTCGTCAAGGAGGCCATCAAGCACCACAACACCATCCATCCGTTGTTCGAGCGGCGGTTCACGCTCCGGCACCAGCTCGCAGACGGAGGCGCTGTCGATTTTGAGTGCGCCATGTTGATGCAGACGTACGAGGCAGACGACAGCGCGGTGATCGTGTGGGCGCTCTCGGTCCACGGCGGTGATTCGTCCGCTCCTCCTCCTGTCTTCCGATCGAGTGGGTGGTACGCATTCCAGCCTTTCCCCTCCGACTGTCAAGGTGCCTCTGGACAGATCACCGCACGAAGCACCGCACGAGTCCACTGGGCGCCTACAGCCACCCTGGCTCGAGTCAACCCAGCGGTTTCTCGGCGACACATGGTCGACGCGTGGTCGAGCGCTATACGCATCAAGCAGCAGGACATGTCGAGCCGCTTGCTGCTGCTCTTGTAGTTCAGTGTCAGTGATGGGAGTGGGAGAAGAGCGGGGAGACGTCTGATCCCATGAGCAGCGAACTCAACGGAGTAGGAACAGAGCAACACAGCGCTCTTGCACAAAGCCGCGCACGTGGACTGCAGCTCTCGGTCGTCAGTCGAAGTGGAAGTCATTTCGCAGTCATTCCATCAACTGGACCCTGTTGAACTGCGTCATCCAGCAGATGACGCAGTTCGCAGTTCAACAGGGTCCAGTTGACAGACAGAATGACTGCGAAATGACCAGCACTCTGAATCTACGAAACCCTATCTCTCATGTACTTAATTAGGTATCCATTCACATACTTATATAAAGTGTTTCAATTCTAATCAACTGATCCATATACGTAATCGTAGCCCTTCGTGCAGCGAGCTCTTCTCCATTTCAAAACATACTGGCGACATGGGCGATGTGCTCGATTGGGACAGCGCCATTGACGGCAACGCCTTCGGCCTCGGCGACGGCCCGGTCGACGAAGACCTGGCGGACATCCCAACCGACCTCTTTGGCGTCCCTAGTGTCAAACTGGAGCTCTTGTACTCGCCCGGTGCCGACTGCACGGACGCCGCGTCCGATCACGAGAGCAGCAGCACCGCCTCTCCTTCTCCGTCGTCGATGTCGCAGTCGCAGTTGCGGGCTCACGGCGTCGTGGGCCTGTCAAAAGAAGCCAAGAAGGCGCTGCGCGCCGCCAAGAAGAACAGCGCGCGAGTGCACCGGTACCACCGGTCCAAGGCCGAGCTGGCGGAGCTGCGCGCGCACGCCTTGCAGCTCCAGAGAAAGCTCGAGAGGCTCATGCGGCAAAGCCTGACAGAGCAAGAGCAAGACGTCGAGACACTGCTCTCGTCTTCTCCGTCGCCACTAGCGAGCGATGAGTGCCACGAGCTGGACCCGAGAGAGGGCGCGATGCCCAAGACACTCGCGGCGGTTGTGAGCGGGACGAGCGGCTCATCGTGGAAGGAGGCGGCAGCAACGGAGCTGAGGCGGCGCCGGCGCGCGGAAGCCGCTCGTCTTAAGCTAGCGCGCGTCCTGGGCGTGTATGCACAGCGCTGTGCGCTCTTTGTGCGGTCGTGGGAGGTGGGTAGACGCCTTGTATCAACCCCTACGTGCCTATCGATCCGACTAACTGTCACCTGTGGCGCCTCCTATGTTGATAGGCAGTAGCGATGGGGCTGACACCGAATTCCCCGCAGCTCTACCGGACCCCGCGAGTACCCGGGGCCGGCTCGTTGGAGGCGTTCACGCGCAATGGCGCCGTGGTCCTGCGTGAGGTCTACCACATGGCGTGCGGTGCCTGCGAGATCTCGCCGATCCAGTCGCCGCCAGAGTCCAACGGTGGACCTCTGGCGTATGCGCTGTTCATCGGCCAAGCCGTCGACTTTGGGTGGGAAGACGGCATGGTCCTGCCGGTAGAAGAGCCCCAGGAGATCGTCGCTTATTACTTCCGTGCGTTACGGACACAGCCGGCCGACCCACAGATCGTCAAGGCCTCGCATAAGGTAGGAGATACGGCCAGACATGTATTCCTGCCCACGACTGTACACTCTGCTCGATTGGCTGATTTGGACATGTGCATGCCATCTCAGACCCACACGACACAACACACGCTGCACGAGCGCGCAGTTACCTTTCGAGCGCAGCTTGGCGCATCGAGCACTGATCTCCACGCCGTCAAGCTCTCCCAGGTGTACGACGGCGACGACCACATCGTCGTCGTGACTGTCCTCGCTGTCAACATGCCGGGAAGTGCGAACGAGAACGAACCGCTGGTTCGGTTGAGCGGCTGGAGCGTGGTCACCAAGTCACGGGACGCGCACGGATCGCCGTGTTGCCGAGTCCGCAATAGCACCCGCGTCCACTGCGCAACCTCCGGGACGCTCACCCACCTCGACGCGGCCACACCGCGCGGTGCATTCATTGGCTCGTGGGTGGACAAGGTGAAGGCCAAGCATCAGGCCATGCAAAGCCGGCTCCAGCTCGTCCTAGCGTAGGATATCGCCCCAAGGGCAGCGGTCAGGCGACGTAATGTACGTCAGTGTTTGTCTCAAGTAAGCTCAATGGTTGTGGCGATCGCTGTCTGATGGCAAACGCCGTGAGCGCTCCGCAGGGTGCTAGGTAATAAGCGCTTCGTCCGTCATGAACGCGTTGGTGGCGTACGGAGCCATGCGACAGCTGTTAGTTCGAGTATGCAGCAAAGCGAACACGTCCGAGTGGAGCACTACGGTCGCTGTGGTCGCTTGCACCCGGCAAAGCCCGCCTCCTGGAACCCGATGCCTTCCAGGATTTTCAGAAAGACGTCGACGAGCTCAATATGCGAGACCCAGACGACGACAAGCCTGTCGTCCGATGCCACAAACCTACGGACGACCTGCAGATGAGGAAGTCGGCCCGCGTCCTGTTCGCGACCAGCTTGAGTGAATCCTCTTCTGTATCCGTGTCTCGTGCCGGCTGCAATTGGGCACGATAACAACACATTCAACCACGTCAATCGATTTAACACCCCTGCATGCTGGTGCAGAGCTGATGGTCATCGACGGACCTCCCTAAACGGTCTTGCTGGTGAGCTGTTCATGATGCTTGGTCGCCTAACGAGCGCACGTCACAAAGGACAGGTATAACCAACCTTGTGGCCGTTCACGTCTAGGCAAACGCCTTCGCCAATGTGGCGCACGCGAGCGTCGCGGTGCTCATACGCCCACTTGGTCAACCGGATCGAGCTGCCTATTCAAGCTGTTCACTGCCGCCAGAAGCTTGTCGGCGACGGCGGCCTCAGCGGTGAAGCTAGGTGTGATAGCTGTGGTCGATTAGACTCCTAGAGCCAGTCACACAGAGCTGCGCACGGTTTGAGCCAGTGCAGTGAGCCTCACGACCAATTAACAGTCCAGACCGGCGGTGTTCAATGTCGTGGGTTTACGCGGAACGAACCCGTTGCAGGCACCCAGCGGTTGCATTCGTCGCGCGTCCTATGCAATGTCGCAGCGACTCTTATTATTCAAAAATGCATACCTGGCTCTTTGCTGCGGCACAAATGTGACTGTCAGTGGCTGCACGTGAAGGATATCGCTATCGAAGTGTCCACGTCGCCTCCTCCAGTGTTCTGTCGCTCTGAAGCTGCGTCGTGTGCGATAGCAGGCCTCGAAACGTCCCCTCCTCATAGAGAATATGAATGGTCAGTGCCAGCAGTAGGCGGGTAGCTGCCCTTGCTTGATTCGTAGCAGGTTTGATATCGACTTGAGCGCACATCTGGGTCAAGAGGCACCAGGTGAAGGCACATGCAGCGACGCCCGCACCAGCTCGTCCTCAAGCGTCTCGAGGTACACGCGGACGCTGTCCTGGCTCAGCATGAACTCGATGATGGCGCCGATCTCGCGCTTCTCGCGCTCGGACAGCAGCTTGTCGGCGGCGTGCGTCGTGTACGGCTCGAAGCGCAGGCACTGCTGGAAGCGCGTGAAGGGCGTCGGGCCCAGGCTCTCGCGCTTGCACACCGTGTAGCCGCGCTCGCGGAAGGCGCAGCTCGAGAAGGCGTTGTTGGCCACCTCGACGGGCTCCACGAGCGCCATCCAGACGACCACGACGCGGTCGTCCTCCACGTACCGGCGGATCACCTGCCAGAAGCGAAAGTCGGCGCGCGTCGTGCTCGAGAAGAGCTCGACCGCGAACTTCTCAATCACCGTGTCTTGCGACGTCTCGAGCATCTACGTACACACGAGGCCGTCGAGTGACGGACGCACTCGTTACCGTCGGCGACGGAGGGGCAAACCGACGCGCCAGCATCTGGATGGATCCAGGCGCGTACCTTGGCCGTCTTGTAGTACAGGGGTCCGCGGTGTTTGCCCGTCCCGCTGTGGAAGCGCCAGACGACCTCGGCGGTCGCCTCGAGGCTGAACGGCAGCACGTTACTGGAGAACATGTCGAGGAAGCGGCCCCCGTGGTCGCCGTCGCGCATCTGCGCGCCGCGGATCGGCTCCGTCTCGGCGCCCGCGAGGCCGTTGAGCGCGAGGATGCCGTCGACCTCGAAGTAGGCCGCGTCCGCCTCGGCCAGCAGCAGCTCGAAGATCTTGGCGTCCGCGTCCGAGTCGGACGGTAGCGAGTACACGCGCTTGGACGCGCACAGGTCCATGTCGCCGGTGGTCCGCTAGTCCGTAGTAGTACATCACACGGCGGTGGTCAGTCCACGGGTCCGTGTCACACACACGCAGCAGGTAGTAGCCGCACGCGGACGCACCATCGCTCGGAACGGCTTCTTGAGCTCGCGCTCAAGGCTGTTGGCGAGCCGCAGCTGCTTCTCGAGCGCGCGTTTGAGACGCGCGTTCTCCCGCTCGGACCGGGCGCGTCGGGAGAGCTGGTTGCGGCAGATCGCCTCCCAGACGAGCGGCGCGCCCAAGAGCTCCATCGACAGCGGCGCGCGCAGCGCGTCACTGCCGCCGGCGCTGTCGGTGGCTCCGTCGGTGGCGCCGCGGTTTTCCCGCACGGCGAGCGTCTGGAGCATCTTGAGCTGCGCCGTGAGCTCCGCCACCTCGCCCTTGAGGCCGCGGATCTGCTTGGCGCGCTCGTTGCGCGCCTTGTTCGGGTCCCTCCGGCGCCGGAAGCTGCCGGCGCCGTTGCGAGCGCCGCCGAGGGCGATCGAGGCGGGGGCGACGACCGACTCGGCGCCATCTACCGGCGTGGCTGTTGCTTCGTTCCCTACACTATTAATAGGAGAAGAAGACGCTGCGGCGTCTACCAGCGCCGGGCTGTCCGCTGCACCCGCTTCGGAGCTATAAGCTGCAGTGCTACTGCGCTCCTCACTCCGACACGCGTCGAACTCGGCGGTCGAGTCGCGTGCGACTGGGGACAGCGCGAGGGCGTCTATAAGCGCCGCGGGCTGGCTCTCATTGCCGACGCTCGCGAGGCTTCCAGCGTCGCCCCACGCGTCCACCGAGGCGAGCAAGGCGTCCGCTCCCACGCCTCCGTCTGCGTCGTCAAGCGCGTCCGCGAGGTCGCCGTCCAGCGTCGTGAGCAGGGCGGCAAAGAAGGACTCGTCGTCGTCCTCGGCGCTCATCTTTGCGTGTCAACGCTGTCTGTCAGGGCTCTGCTGGCTTTTCGTACGTCAGGACCTGACGTTCATTTGATCGTTATATCAGTTCATTCATCTTGACGATGATGTGTTAGTATTTGGACAGTACTGAATTAGGGATAGCACGAGGCTTGTTTGGACCAAGGCCGTTAGCACAGACATCATTGAGCGATCGCTTCCATAACGGCATGCCGTGCTAGGACGGACGGGAAGAGGCGGCATCAGTGTTGTGCGCATCCTCAGTGAGCTGGCGCTACAGTTGACCAAAGCGCGATCCAAACTGGACGATAGTACGGCCCGTGTCGTGGTAAGGCGGACCGGGACGAGCATTGTTCATGGATCGATTCCGTGCTAACTCGACGTCCGTCGATGCGACTGGCAGCTTCGCTGACCGTGAGCAAGTCTGCTGTCGCACGATTCCCGTCGCCACGACCACTTGGAGTGGTTGTCCTCGCTCCGGTCGCCGTCGTCAGTCGCCATGGCGAAGCGACTGCTGCACGAGCTCGCTCTCGAACCGCTCGAGGTGCACGCCGATGCTGTCCAGGCTCAGGACGAATTCGATCACGGCGCCGATCTCGCGCTTGTCCTGCGCTGACAGCACCGCGTCCGCCTTGTGCGTCGTGTACGGAACGATGCGGTGGCACCGCCGCAGTCGCGTGAACTCTGGAGAGTCGGCGTCCGATCCGGTCGATGCGCGCGAGCAGGTGACGTAGCCCTTTTCCCGGAACCCGCAGCTCGAGAACGACTTGTTGGCGAACTCCACGGGCTCGATGATGCCCATCCAGACCACCGACACGCGGTCCGCTTCGACGTATCGGCGCAGCACTTGCCACACGCGAAAGTCCGCCTTTGTGTTGTTGGCGATGAGCTCGATCGCGAACTTCTCCACGATCGTGTTCTCGGACGGCTCCATCACCTATGCAACACGCTCACTCCGCCCGTGACCAACGTGAACTATTGTAGACGCTCCTCAATGCTTGCCCCTCCAATAGACGACGCCCGTACCTTTGCGGTCTTGTAGTACAACGGCCCGCGGTGTTTGCTCGGCCCGCTGTAGAAGCGCCAGACAACGTCGGCGGTCGCGGCGACGCTGAATGGCAGCAAGTCGATGGCGTACACGTCGGCAAACCGCCCGCGCTCTCCGGTCCGCATGTGGGACCCTCGCCGCGGCTCGCCACCAGGCTCGCTGATGCCATTGGCCTCGAAGATGCCGGCTATCTCATGGTACGACGCGTCCACCTCGGCGAGCAGCTCGGCGAGCCTCGCGGCGTCCGCATCCGAGTCGGACGGCAGCGTGTACACGCGCCTGGTAGAACCCGCGTTTAGTCCGTCCGTGACTTTCTGCGTTGACAGGCAGGGGATGCAGAGCGGTCAGCGCACTTCCAGCCACGCCCAAGAGCCACGTGAAGCGGAGATATAGTACCGGTACCTGGGCTTTGGCCGACTTGAGTGCGAGTCGCTGCAAGCCCTTGGCCACCGCGACGTGCTCGTCCAGTGAGCGCTTCAGCCGGCCGTTCTCTCTCTCGGCGCGGACCCGCCGCTCGAGCTGATTGCGGCAGATGGCTTCCCACACGGGCGGCACTCGTGCGTCCGCAAAAGACTTCTGGTTCTGGTTGTGACACTCCGAGGCGCGCTCTAGCCGCTTCTCTCGGCTGGCTCCGTAGTCGGCCAGCGTTCGCAGCGAGCCGAGCTGCGCCTCCAGCTCCTCCGCCTCTCTGCGGAGCCCTCGGATCTCTCTGGCGCGCTCATTGCGCGCCTTATTCGGGTCGTAATTGCGCTTGGCTCGGGCTCGCGGCTTGGCGTTGACCAGCGCAGTTGAACTCGTTGGACAAGTGGTGCTCGCTATGGAGTTGGCAACTTGGTTGGCCTCCGAGTTGGAGGCCGTGGGCGTTGCGGAGGAGCCTTCAGCACCGAAGGAATCGTTCAGGCTTTCGTATACTGGCTCCATATCGACTTTGGCGGCTCCCGGGCACGCTACGATCGGCAGGCCGACGTGAGAAGTCAACACGCGCGACGCGTCGACGCCATCGGCTTCGAGCTGGAACGGCGGCGTGTGCTCGTCACTGAAGCCGCTTGAGGCGCCCACCAGCTGCCAAGCACATGTCGCCGACGCGTCTTCGCTTCCACTCGGAGCGCGCGTTGGCTCGGTCGCCAAGTCGCCGTCCAGGAGCGCGAGCAAGTCGAGCAGCTCGTCGCCGACGGTGGTGCCTTTGCTGCTCATTTTGGTAGAGGTGCACATCAAATATACCGCATAATTGTAGTCTCGTTTTGCAGCCAATATCACCGTCTCTCGAATTACATAATTTGACAATTTTTATGAGAGAGTACAATTTTATATAATACAAACCTCAAATGGTCGGACTAAGCCGTGCCAGCACGGGCGTTGCGGTATTGTCAGTCAATGACACAGCCGCCACTTTCGTTGCCGTGCTGCATGCCTACGGCGAGCCTCGCCATTATTGCCAGGCTGATGCGTTCTATTGTTGTTCGCGGGCAGCATGAATAGGCTGCTACTCTTACTGTCAAACTCACTGGC